>KK500115.1:137500-166502 GCA_000688715.1 Glossina pallidipes
TATATATAATCAGGGCTTTTTTAATGGCTTGGTTTGAAAGAAAAAGATAAGCATCGCAAGTGTTACTCTTTCACGTGAAGGTAGTCACTGATGCATTGTGGTAGCGATCCCACGTATGGGAAGTAGATGACATCTCTGCAACTCTGATTAAATCAACAGTTATCCTTGGGCTCAAACGAAATTTTTTTTGTCGCACAATCTCCGCCGCGTTACTTATTAATTATTTAAGAAACAGAGTTTCGAATTTAGAGAACTAAAGCAATTAGTGATCTCTGCTTAATCGCGTTTGAAAATTTTAAATTTCGGGGATAGGCAAGCAGTGTTACAAAGCCTTGTATACAAAGAGTGAATATTTACATCGTACACCACTTGTGGTACAACGACATATTCAACTAGTGCGGATTCTTACAGCATCAAGAAATACTTGAGATCGAATCACCCTCTACTATGCTAATCGCTTACGAATCATTCCCCCTCTGCATCTGATTTAAGCATGTCTGCATGTCTGTCCATCTATTCGCCTTGTTTCCTACAGGCCGCCAATTTTGAGGTCTTTTGATGAAATATGGCGTACGGATCGGACTGCTGTTTCGATTACTTTTCACGTAACAGTTTATTTTGAAAACACGTTATATGCATAAGTTAAGAGTGGTGTAGGGTTGTGTAGGGTTGTGTAGGGTATATAATAGCAGGCCTTGGACGACTATATTGCGTTTACCTGCTTAACGCTACTAATGTGGAGTAGTTCGATGTTAGACAGTTTTCAAATATCATAGGATCCACGTCGTATCCCTTGGGACTTGTAAGGGCCAAACGCTGTAACCAGTACTTATTATCTGTGCTAAAGCTGTTAGGAACGGCGGCTTCAATATCCAAAAACAAAGTACAGCTCGTTAAGAAGAGTCTAAAATAGTCCATAAGAAAACCTTGAGTAGAAGCAAAGGCGTCTCATAATGTTCGATTTAAGTCAAATGTGAAGAGCGTCCTTCATTGCTCACATGTTTTTTGCCTCTGTTTGCTTTTTTCGTTTTTTTTTTTTTATTTTCCCCTTCACTTTTCGATTGTGTAACTCAATTTAACTTAATTAAACTTGACATTTGTCCATAATCTCTATAAATCTTCTTCCACTTCAATCATCATTCTGTCGTACGTTGATTGGTCTTCTTTTACTTTGGGAATAGTAATCTATTAAAACTATTAACTCAAAACTCTTTAACCAAAACCCAATAAGGATTTTTCAATAATTAAAACTACGTCGACAACGACAGCTACGAAAGCAGACGAACAAAATGAAAAGCAAACAAATGTTAGTTTTACGCACTCGTTAATAATTAGTGCCGTCATTTTGTCCACAATTACCTGAGAAAGTAATGCTCGCCTGTCACAGGTGACAATTAAATGTTACAATCTGTTATAATATTTGTTTCTCTAACGACATGTTACATATGTTGTGTTACGTTCAAACGTTCATACATACATACTTACCTACACGCATTTACCTTATATATGAAAAGTAAGTAATCGCTGTTGCCAGACCATAAATAGCTATAGGAAGGAGGGGGGAACCCGTATTAATTCTTTTGAAGCAGGGGCACACTCTAAGAGGCATGATTTGATGCGCTGCTACTATTTATGATCAATAAAGTGAGAGTTGAGTAATTAAATTAATATTATATACACTTATACTTGAACATATTAAATGAAAGTAAATTTGTTATAGAGAATATGTTGCATACACTGTCAGGTGACACTACTAAGACCTTATTCATCATTCCATCCTAGATTTTACAGTTTATTTTGTTGCCCTTCCCTTATCTTTATTTAGCATACTACTAATCTACACGAATGCACGAATAGTTTTTTCCATGAATCAAAGAAATTTCAAAATTTATCGTTTCAAAGCGATTTAGTCACTTTCGTCTGTATTGCCATTGCTTTGTTGCGAAGCGTAAAATCATCACCAAATTATTGACGAAAGTTTTACAGACATTGTAGCCGACTTTGGCGAGTTTGCTCATTCCAACAATGTAAATTCCAATGATTTTATTTACAAATAAAAGAAACGACGCAATTTCCGAGCATAGGCAACTTCGAAATTTTATTATTATTTATCATTTGGAACACTTTCGTGGTAATTCATAATATCTTTAAATCATATCAGATCTGCATTTGTGAGCAAAAAGAATTTTGATTTTCATTCTCTGTTCGTGTCGATTTTCTTTAGATTAATTAATTGTTAAATATTCGTCTTCGGAGCAAATTGTGCATTACTTGCCTAACTGCCAAGCACCTGAGATTCTGAGATAAAAACAAAAAGTGTTCACGGCACTGATACCTATTTTAGATTTTCATGAAATGTGGGCTTATTTTCAGAGAGACACAGTACGTTATCTAATCGAGACCCATTAATAGGCGGCGGAGATAGGCGCGGAAATAGCATCTGTTGTTTGATTTGCAAATGAAGTCATCGTAACTGATATTGTTGGAATGAGGAAAGTCAACCAAAGTGTATAGAACTTTGCAAGTCAAGTTTGCAATTGATACCTCCTACAATTTGATGATGATTTTGTGTTTGCCAACAAAGCAATCGCAATGCGGAGGATTAAATCGTTTTGTAACTTAACAATTGTCAGAAATTGCTTTGATTCATGGAAGAAAATGGAAAGATAACGGAAGTAAAAATAATGAACTAATAATTCTACGTTGGGGTGATGAATAAGATAGCAGTAGTGCCACCTGACAGTGTATGCAATTCTCAACATCAAAATTACTTTCATTTTATATGCTCAAGTAAGTATAAGATATAAAATTAATTTAATTACTCTTAACTCTCACTTTATTGATCATAAATAGTAGCACAGCATCACATCGTGCCTCTTACAGCGTGTGCTGTTGCTCTAAAATAATCAGTCAAACTGAAAACACTTGGTTAACCTCTCAACCATGGCCAAGATAAGATTTGCGCACTTCTTACATTGACATATTTTATTTAGTTCGGCTTTTCAAACAAACATATATTTACAGATTCGAAAAAGGTTTTTTCTTAATAATAATTCTTTTTCTTTGTCCGTAAGATTACAAACTAATTGAATAAAATTATTATCATGTTATTCCGATAACTGGATGATGTCTGCTCTGATCAGTCTCGTTGATGTTGATGTTGATGTTGATTATGGTAATGATAATGATGATGATGATGACGATGACGATGATAATGACCATAGCTAGTTACAAAAAGTTTTGTAATATATTCAAACAAATTGTCTGCATGTTGAACATATCTTATTAACATCATTACATATACATGCACAGGCATGTGCGCAAAGTGGTGGAAGGCAGAAAAGTGGCAGAAATTAATGAAGTGCCATAATGGTATGTTGACTAATAATGTACAAGTCTTTAATGAAGACATTTACCCGAGGTATTTTTACGAAAACGGTCTACATATACATAAGTATGCACATATACAACTGTGCACACACACACATATTACGGTGGAGTAAAAATGCAGCAAAGCACAACATAAGACAACACGGTATACGCAACAACATCAGAAACTCTTTCATATTTATGAAGAGCAGACTAAATACACACTTTGCAAGTCTAATCAAATAAATTTTAAAAGCAAATACCGACCGACACCACGGAACTGTAACAGAATTGCAAGTACAGCAGCAACAACATACACTTGCTTACACACACCGTTCATTTATATGTGTATATATATACAACATGTACATACAAGCATACACATTATATTCAAAAGAAATAAAGGAGCATTGTAAGCCATAACATAACACACTAAAGATGTGCTCAGTTTGCTTTTTTTTCCTTTTTTTTTTTTTTTTTTTGAAGCCATAAAGTAGTGCAGACCGCATTACGTGGTGTTGCATTGCGTTGTGTTGTGCTGTGTTGTGTTGTGTTGTGTTGTGGTGTGGTGTGGTGTGCTGTATTCACAACGAAATGATGGCTGTTAAATTGTGGTTGTATCTCAATTAAATGCTAAATTATGTTTTTGTGCGACAGTTTTATCGTTATGCTCGACATAATGCCAAAGAAAGTAGTATTACAGATTTTTATTAAAAAATATGAGCTTCATTTTGTTCCTATGTAGAGAATGTTGGTACTTTAATGGCAATGGTCGACGGGCTGATCGTTTCTTATCTCTCTCTTTCTCTTTCTATCTCTTTTCGCGTTTTAAGTGTGCATTCTCATGTGTGATTGTGTGTGCCTTCATATTTTTGAATCTTCGTCTTGCATCCTTGCTAGACTGCCAAGTGGAAGCCAAGCGCTCTTTGCCAATCACGTGCAAGTCTCGAAAATGTCAAAAAAAATTATGTAAGTTCTTCTTGAACTCGGTTTGAGGTGCCAACTAGCATCGTTATCCATAAAAATAAATTAGTTATTTTGTTTGCTGTGTCTGAAATTCCCTGAGAATGAGGTCTTATGCTCAATCAGTGCATAATTCTACAAGGCAAGCATTCATTAGTATTTATAGTTGGTGACAATATAAATGGAACATTTTTTCGGTGCCTGAGTGCAGTGCAGGAGAAATCATTATAGCTATAGAGCAAATATTGTAGACCACGTGAGGTAGAAGGCACGAATAACATGCCTGCATACGTCTATATTTACATTAAAATAGATAGGTGAACATTTTTATGCCCATCGAAGTGATTGTGGGAAATGGTTTTGCCGCAAAAATTTATTACTATAAACGGCAGCATTGCATTGCTTTTATGTTAAGACTTTTTAAGTTCTTTGTGTGAAAAACGAAAGCTTAGTTATGACTTACGACCGATCTTTAGATGCTGATTATACATATTTTATTTGAATATGTCAAATATGATTTCCATATAAATATTAGGTATGCGGCTGTGCTCGTAAACGTCGATACGTAAATACGCAAAATTGTATTTTTGCGCAAAATGAGTGGGGTGGCGAAGGATTTGGTATCTTTGTTAAAGTAAGTGAAAAGGCGGACATGGTGAAGTGGACTTCAACACATTTCCTACGCATTAAACAGTCGCATTACAAGCATAGCTTTCTCATGTGTAAACTTTCAATAAAATGCTCACAACATCCGCACGTCTTCGGACTTTCAATCGGCATCCTTCAATAACATTTTGTGGATCTCCTTCACCATTTCTGGCTTGGTTACCCTATTTGGTCAAGTCTTGACAGATTATAAAGCCTCTGACGCCATTGTTCTAAACGAGAACGTTGGAAAAGAAATTCACGATTTCATTTATGAAAGCATTCGTTGTTGGTGGCGAACAATGTAACTCGGTCTAATTTCAATTTTAATCTTCACACTTCCTTTCGACAGCAGAAATTTCTTTAAACAATAGCCTGCATCTCCACATCGAATAGCGTACTGTTGGAATGTCCTCCGTATATATACATACGCGTCTAATAATAGTTATATCTATAAAGTGGTGTTACAAATATCCACTGCTCGATACGGTCCGCATCACTAGATCGTGGATATTTTGATCAAGAAAGAAAATGCACTTCAAAGTTCTATTATGTTCCTTAAATGTAGAATTATTCGCAATTTATTTTTAGCAACACTTTTGACTGCTCAACTCAACTATTCCTTTTTTACTAACTCTGTCTTCCGCAGATACATTACAATATAAATTTTTTACAAGCATTTTACTATTCATGGTTTTATTTTTAATCCCTGTCTGCTTTTCCGCTAATCGTTTTCATCGGCCGGCAGCTACATGACGCGCCGCGAATGTGCATTTGGTTTTTCCCTCTTTTAGGGACTTTATTATTTGGGAAAATCACTTAGCTGTAATGAACTAGATTTGGGATTTCCGTAACAATACCTTGCATGAGTTATATAAAGGGCACTTTTGAATGCGGAAAACATTAGTCCAAGATCGTCGACGCAATGTGGTATGTTACAAAAACGATTAAGGAAACTATGGAGGCACTAAATCGGGTTGTAATACACAACCTACAATAGTTATTGCTCTTACATTGACTTATAACCTGTCTAACCAATTCTTCTATTCAGATAGATGATACAAAAAGACGAGTCCGTCCTTTGGTGCAAAACACAAAAGTCCTCTCACAACTTCACTCAACTTTTATTTCTGTATTGTCAAATTGCAATTTCGCGATAAAGCCTCATTTTCCAAATAGAAAAAATATACATATGAAAAGCCCTGCACTCCTCCCTTTCCACCTTCTATGTAAATAAGACTGAAAAGCTCTTTTCTTCAAGACCGTGTTAATATGTACGATATCCACCATATGATTTTAGTTAATATTGCGGTACGTTTTTGTATATAATTTCCTCGCGCTGCCCGCCTCGGTACAAAAGGAGAGACGAGGTTAAACGGATAAGATAACAAAGAATCTTAAGTGCAGCCGCGAATGCGTATTTTGAGATCTTAAAAATTAAATGGCGACATAAATATTAGCTAATTTTTATCTTTTGACAAGACATACCACAGCAAACTTATGACTATCTCTTCAACAATGGGCATAAAAGAGCTCTTCAACTCGCCCAACTGGCTTTCAGACGAGATGATTGAAAGCGAGATGAAATATTACAGTAGCAAACAGAGAACTGACCAAAAGGTCTAGACCATGTCCCCATATTATTTGCCGCAGTGAGAGAGAAGCAGAGGAACTCAAATTGACGATTTCCGTTAACCAGTGCTTGCTTGATCCTTGACTCGTTTCGAATAAAAAACAATAAATAATAAAATATATTTTAGAACTGTCTACCAATATCCACTTACGGCTTAATGGGAAGAATCTTACGTCTACTAAATCCTGCTTGTCTTATAAGGAAACGTCATTGAGCAATTTTTATGTAAAATAAGACTAAAATAATATTTAAGAAAAGCTTGCGTCGCAAGTTCAATTCCTAATACTGCATGTATTAGCGAACGTTGCGACGTGCCCCAAACCTGCCTGTAGACGATTTCTTACGACGATTAGTTGAGAGCGAACAGTTTGACGACCCCTAGCACTTGATGTAACAACATTTTGATCAACATATTGAGATTGCAGCAATTTGTCATCGAAATCAATGTCAGGAAGTTGCGGTGTGAGTGTCGGTGGTGAAGGATTTTTGCATTAAGCCATTATTTAATAAATGCGAAGAAACTTCTGAACACGAGATATTGCAAATTTGGTTGCCACCTCCCGCGTGTGATAATTCTGAAGTGACCTGGTGTCTGCTTTTGCACAATTTCTTGCTTCTTTATAAACTATGTTGAGATTTTTCGTCCTCATAATCTAACTGATTCAGATTGATTCGGATGCAGATCCTTAAAGATGCTTTGGCTTAGCTTCCGGCATTGGTATCGCAGCAAAAAGGAGACGAAGCGAGAGGCAAAGCTCTTTGGTTCTTATGGAAAATTATTAGTCGCGAGTCAAGTTCGAGTGCAAGCGATTGTTGATTGCGTTGATTTATTACAAAAAAAATCGTTAAGGAATTACATGACTTTCGAGGACAATTTTAAGTCGCTTATTTTGTTTGCTACTTCACCGATACTGGAAACCGTGAACATTATTATAATCAAATTGGGAAAATCTATCATTTTCATAAACACTTTGCTGATTAGCCTAACTACTGCACTTTTAGGGGCCATCGGCTTAGCTGGACTATTTCAAGCGCACTTAACGGACAACTCAGGATTCAAGGATCACCTCTCATTATCATGAACGTAATTAGATTGTAGTTATTTCGGCAAACCATTGTCACTCGGTTGCCTATGAATGCTGTATGCAAGAACGTCTAGACCACCTTTTTTACGGCCTACACCACTTTTCTAAGAGCTCCCCGCGTTACACTGCACAATGCACGTTTTCTCAACAACTTTAAAATCGAATCCGAAAGACAACTTTTGTGTATGTACCGACAATTTGTTTATGCCTACCTTTTTGCTTTTCAACAACAATATGTGAGAAATGCGAATCAACTTAGGTCGAGTTTTTCTCCTACCGTTAACCATTTCAAGTTAACACCTAATATCCCAATTGTTGAATTGAGACTATTTTTACATTGAAATGCTCAAGAGCCCTCCTGAATATTGATTTTAGGCTGTAGGTTGGAAAGCACAAAAAGGGATTACCATTCACCTAACAAGAACACACTGTCCGTCAAATTTCTCCTTTTTTTTTTTTTTAATATATACGAGGTAGAAAACATACATCGAGAAAATATTCCATATATAAAATAAGTTGAATGAAAAAAAAAATTACATCATTGATATGAACGTTAAACGCTTTCGAAAGAATTTTCTTACAATCTCTCGAACGATTGACACAAATGTTTGCTTTCGATGAATGAATTTTATAATTAACCTGCAGAGATTGAAAAGAGTTATACGTTAAGTGTTTACTTTTAACCAGTCATAGTTATAGTTATAGTTTTAGTTTTCGGCTCCAAAAGGTAAAACAACTTATTTCCCTTGGATGCAATCTGATGCAGAGAAAGTGTGTTTTTCTACTCTAAAGCACTTGTAATAGACTTATAGTAAATTACTGCGGATATATGCGACACGTAGAGGGACCTGGAGAGCACAGTTGTTGCGCTAATCGATGCATAAGCAGTTTTTGAGGCGATTTAGCCTGTCCATTCATCAGTCCGTCGATCCGCCTATCTGTCTGTTTATTTAATTTAGGACTCAGTCTACAATTTTGTAAGCTAACATATTATGGGCCATACACGAGCGCTATTGAAAATATGAATTGGATCCGACCAATTTTACAAATACAAATACTCCCTAAATAAAGCCCTATTTTCAAAAGTCGTGTTTAAAAAAAAGCAGCCCCTTCTTTTGTGTCATTTGTTGGGAAAAGTCAGTAAAACTAATAATCAGGCAAAGTTTAAATGGAATGGAATCATATAAACGTTCTTACACAAATGGCAGCAATACCCAAGCGTAAGTACTTCTAAGCCCGAAAACTCGTACAAAATTATAGTTTGAAAGAAAATTGGAAAACATGGTTGTATTTCTCTGACTTCTCCTCTCAAAAGCATTCTAACAGAAAGTTCGAGCTTCGATAGGGTAACAAAGTATTATTTTTGATATATTATAACGAAGATAGGTGAAGAATTATATTAGAAAACCTAATGAACTGCATTCAATAGCCGGCAGTATTCATTTTTATTTCTTTACATTAGTGGAATATATATATGTATGGTCTTTTCAGCTAGTTATTCTGAATATTTTCGAAAACGAATACGATTTGTTTTATTTCATTCATCTGCTTAACAGCCCCCCGTTCAAATTGCTCCTGTCGAGGTCGCCAAATTCATTAATAGTTTTGCAATAGAAGACGATATGATGATATAAGCACTTGAAGGTGCGATTTCATTAAAAGACCTGCTCACAGAACTGCAGTGTCAAAACGTTCAAACAATCGAAATACTCCAATATGGGAAGCATTTTTTCATGATATATCGTAGCGAGTTTCGTGACATTCAACTATTCGTTTACCACAAAGATTATAATGTTTATGTAGCGGCATATATTGTCGAGACGTGAATCTAAATAAAATCTACGACCAAAAGTAGAATGTGCATTGCAACGGCAAGACAATCTTCGGTGTCTTCTTTGCTTCTGTTAAAAGGTAGACTGGATAGTCTACTCCAGATATTTTAATAAAGTGAAATATTTTATTGCTGCAAAATTTTCTAAGGAACTATACAGATGCCCATAGGGTTAGGCAATCAAAAACGAGTTTTCGAATATTGGAGAAATTTCCGCATTCACAAAGTGTATGCTTTTTCGTGAAATTTTACTCAGAATCATAATTTCGAGGAGTAGATTGATTGCTTTAAAGATTCATTCGAGTCGTTGTTATGAACTTGCTTATCTAAAACCATATTACAATAACTGAAAGTTCAAAAAGCAATAAGTTATATGTAAAGAGTTAAAAATGCATGTATAGTGTTCCCTAATGCAATCAATCTTTCGAATCTCTGAGTCGCACGTTGTAAAACAATTTATATAAATCTGAATTTTCACATGTTATAAAAACGCATGTATTCCCATCAATGCATTAAACTCTCTTTCTATTCTTTGGTCAAATGGACGATTAAATATTAAGTTAGTCATCAGATAATCACATATATATATACATATATATATATATATATATATATATATATATATATATATACTGTATATGTATACTTTTTTCACAATTATGCCGGCAGACATTTCACCTGTCAGTGCAAACATTTCATTTATGCCATCATTCGGACATTCAAGCAAATAACAAATCAACTGAAGATCTGTAAAAGTCAAACTTTATTCATGTTAACATATAATATGTGAAAACGGACGTACTAATGGACGGCAAGATGGGCAGACGAATATATGGATGAACATTGTAAATGGACAGAATAGAATGGCCAAAGCGAAGTACATAAGCAACTCGCGGATGCACCACGAGCATAATATAATAAAAGACTTTTTATATAAGTGTTGAGGATTTAGATTTTTTTTTTTGTATACAAGAGGCTTAGCAGTTAAAATATAGGATAATACTGTTGTACCTGAGACTCTTTTCTCTTCTTGACGACAATATCAGTAAGTTGAACGTTAAAATGTATGTTTGATTGTGCACACAGATATGCGGCTATGCATATATATATATATATATATATATATATATATATTTACCTACATCAATATAGATATATGTATACATATACATATAGAATATGAAAATCAATATATATGAATGAATATATATATATATATATATATATATACGTAACTGCGTGCTACCAGTGTTAAGTGCAAATTGTTTTCAAAGTGATGACTATAATCAAAACCATTCACACACACTTAGCAGTCATGGTAAAAACAGAAGCACTTGCCTTGAGTACTGAACTAAGCTGAAAACAGAAGCAAACTAAGAAGTAAGCGATTGCATGTGTTGACCATTAATTGATGATTTGTTTTTAATTATATAGAATAGAGCGCAGAACGTTGACTATTCAGCACAGTTCTCATGCCTCATACCTTCGTATCGCGAACCGTGCAAACCGTAATAACACAAATGGATTTTTAATTTGTGGTACTTGTCGTTCGTTCCGTCGCTATTGATTCTATTGCTAGCTTAGTGCAACCCTTGCGGCAATTGTATTATGGGGATATATTTAAATTTCTCACAGGAAGACATATGTATGAGTGCATGAGCGGGTAATTTAAATTGAGACTGAAATTTACAAATCTAACAAATTTAAATTCCTGCAACAACACCAGGCAAACGTAGAAAATATAGCGAAACGATCTTGTCGACCGCCAAAACAAATTAGGAAAGAACAAACTAATGAAGAAACATTTGCATTGTTTGCCCATGAAATTATTATTGAACTTTTATAAGTCGGAATGTTAAAGCACAGGTATGTGAGCATGTATTATATAAAGCCAAGTCAAAGATGTGTGGCACATACAGATCTATCTGGGACTATACATATACATAAGTTCGCTATGTTCGCGAGTATGAAAAGCTTTAGCTAAGCAGAGCAATTATAGATCGCAAGACTTTGATCTTATAAAGCAACAAATAATAATGGTAGCATCATCTGCCTTTAAAGCAGAGGCAGCCGAGCAACACAATGTGGCCACAAAACATAAACACAAACTAGCAAACAAATGTACGCATATACACACATACAAGCCCAAAGTGAAAATGCCAATAGAAAGTTTCCAGTATATTAAGGAAAATGTGCTTAAACCTATCTATACCTTGGCAGCACAGTTACAGCAGCTTTAGACATAGCACAGGCGCAGGCACAACCCTGCTTCAATAAGCTGCATTATAGACGTATTGTGGCAAAATATATGTAAAAAAAAAAAACAGAAAAAAAAACAAGGCAAAAAAAAAAAAGGAAAGAGACAAAAATGAAAATTTTTTTGACTTTAATGTTAAGCCGACAAAGACTTTTCAAAACTAACTGCTACGAAGCTGCGGTCGCTGCCACTGCCACAATTGGCGGACTTCTTTTGGCGGCGTTGATGCCACCTCTCTTCTTTCGCTCTCAATGTCAATGCTATGCTAGCAATGTAAAAACGCTCCCAATTCCCTGTGCTGTTCTGTGCTACGCTGTGCTCTGCTGTGATGTGGATGATGTTCTTTTTACCTCTCCCGCCCGTTGAGAATCTTAAACATTTTCTGCTATTTTGGTATTTACGTTAGCTTGTGTGTGTGTGTGTTTGTCTTTTTGTTTATATTTTTATCGAGACGCGCGTGTGTGTCTGTGTAAGCTTTAGAAATAATGGCATGAATCAAGTGCTCATACCATTGCTAGGTAAAGCATGTAACCGCAACCATGGCGCATATTTCATGCTACATTTTATATGGATGCAATTTTCTGCGCACACATATATGCGCATACAGTTCTTCTCCTTCCCCCCACCCCCCGTTCAGTAGATATCTCTGATGACCATTTACAATTGGTCCAGCTCATCACATCATTTGCTTTACAGTGAGTCGTCGTCTCTGTAAGGATTTGTATGCATTTCCTACATACAGAAAATTAAAGTCAAATTTGTTATTGCTGCTGTTTGTTGGCTTGCGTTACCGTTTGGCTTGTGCCGTAATTTGCTTTATACGGTCGCTTGGTCGGTACGTTACCGACTGTAACTAAATTATTTATACAGTAGCCTTTCGTTTTTGTTTTTCTCCTACAATTTTTTTGCCTCTGTTGCCTTTTTCTTATTTCTTTTATTTTTATTTCTTTTAAAAACCACAACAAAGGTAATGGCTTTGACCGCAAAACAAATTTCAAAATGAAAAATAATCTACTTTGCATTTGCTTTGGCCTCCGCGTCGTCGTTGTCGGTCGGTCGTCTCATCAAATTAGAAAAAAAAACGTGAGCAAAAGTGTTTGAATTTTTGTTTTCTATCCGCCTTTTTATCCTCCTCCTCCGCCTTCTCGTTCGACTTTTCCTTCTTCTCTGTCCTCTACTGCATGCTCGGGTATATATGCTGTGTTTGCTTTGCATAATTTAAGTGATTTGTTTATTTGTTCGAGTTCGTTTGTTAATAAAGTAAATTGAAAGTCAAGAAATTAGTTTATGAGCAGTGAAAGAAAATTAACAAAAGCAAACCAAACACAAAAAAAAAAAATATATATATAAATAAATAAAAAGAAAACAAATAAACAAACACATGCTACGAAAAATTCAATTTGATGGAAATTATGGGATTTGTTAATGGGGAGAATGTATGTTTGTTTGCAACCACAACTCTTCGATTTTTCTAAAATTTCAGATATGAGGACAGATTGAAAGGCGCATATACATATCATCATTATATACAAAATAAACACTTGCCACTCACTACACTCGGTCCGTTTGCTTAACACATCGCTTCTCGTTGTTGTCCAAGTTAGCTTCACATTTAAACGTAATCCAGCGCGCGATTCATTTCATTTTAATTGTTTCAATTACTTATAGCATTTGTCATATGTTCGCTTTATGGGGCCTTTCTATTTCTTGCAGCAAGTTTCCCTCTCTCCCTCTCTCCCTCTCACTCTCTTGCAGGTCATACGATAGTCATATCAATTACTTTTCATAATTAGAATTCTTTTGTCTTTCACTGGTTTTCTTTTTTATCACACACACACACACATACACACAAAATACACAATTACTTTAACAATTCATATAAATTTAATAATAACATGGCGCCAATGTCAATATCAGATTAAAGTTCCTGTTCGATGTTAGCGATAATATCCTGATCAGAGATCACAACAATCAATATATATATGAACGTTCAGGAAAATGCTTTTGATTTGAAAATCTCTTCCTCTTTAGTTTAATAATTTCAAAATTATTATAACATTATTTTCATTTCATCTTTTATGTGCATTTTCATCTATCTCTTCATCTTTTTAACCTTGTTACACTTGACCGAAGTGTTACACTAAGTTTGTCAAAAGTTGCTTGCAAAATGGTTAGACACCACTGAATAGCACGGTAACCGGCTGCCGAAACAAACTTGAGTTCTTGAGTCTCCTTTTTGTTTCTTCTTAATTTCAGCGAATTTTTATATCAAGCGATTTTATTGAAAAATTTCTTTGGTATCTAAAAACTTCATTCAAAATTCAAAAATACAAAATTTTTGTTCAAATCAAAAACAAACTAAAACTAACTTTTACACATGGTAATAGCATACCCTGCAGAATCAGATAAATGTTTTGTACGCTTGCGCCGGGTTAATGTTACACTCGCTATGGGCAAGCTCGCATCTATGTCGCTGGCCTGGTGGCCTTTTTCTTCTTTTTCTTATCTGTCTTTTTTTTCTTTCATTTCGCCTCTTCCTCTTTATAGCTAACAAGTTAGAGCTTTTCAGCATTTAACTCAAACAGCGAGCTATTATTAAATTCGGCTGTTATTCGCGGTGTGACAGACTGAGCTATTGTTCCTGCATTAATTTTTCTTATTATTACGGACACTCTTGTGATATGGGCATATGAATGAGACGATTGATGTATTGTCTGCTGTACAATGGATATAACATACGACGCACATAGTGGCTAAGATGCTTACGCTTGCATATTATGCTAACATAACATGTCACGCATACATAATATGCCATGTTTCCATGTAATGTTATATGAGGTTTTGCGCTTACATAACACGTTATAATTACGTAGTTTGTTACTCGTGCACAATATGTTACATTTTCGTCATATCCCCCTCATATTTTTAAATGCCCAAATTTTTTTGCCTTAAAATATCTTTATCAGAATGCAAATGGTGAACAGGCAAAAATTCGGCTTAAGCCATGATGGTTATTAAAAGATTGAATTTCTCTCTAGTTTATATACATATCGATATATGTACGTTATATATATATATATATGCACTTTTTTTTCTGTTTGGTTTTTGTTTTGTTTTGCAATTATAATTTAATAAAGACACACACTCTCCGAAGACGGTTTCCGTTCCTCATGGACATCATAATTGTCATAATTGTATATTTGTCAATATCTTGTTGCTGTTACTGTGTGCCATATTTATACTGCTTTACCACAAATAGTCACAACGGTTTGTGTCTGCCTGTCTGTCTGTCTCAGTTTGTGACTTGTTGCTTGTTTAGCTGCCTATAAATATATGATGACGATTATGACAGTTTTATTGAAAGCATAATTCTTTCACAAATCTTCACTAGCTTTACAAAAAACAACAACTTTATAACAGCACATATATGCACATGCACATGCACATGCATACGCATACACAAATATATCATGATCTGCGTCTCCGCTTGAGAGAAGAATTTTTTAGCATCTTTCTCAATTTAAAATCTATGCATATGCCAGACTGGCTATAACTATAGTATTATATATAATCTTTTTTCCTTAGCAGTTGCTAATAAGCTTTAAATGTGGATTCTTGCTTACTTGAGAATTTCTATAAATAATTACTTCGTTTATATTGACCTACATGGGTACAATAGCAAAAATGCATTTGAATTTACTGAATGCAAAGGATTTGATTCATTTATCTACTCGCATAGCGTTTGCTATTATCCTTCGAAGAGATTCTCATCGATTCTATAAAGTTCTCCGATGAAATCTTTTTTTTTGCATTATGCATCTTGTCGTCTATTAATTGCATAAATAACAATATGAACATGCTAAACACATTTATTTCTACCCTCCATAGACTTTCTTGTATTGGCTTTGTTTCATATCGAAATATCATCACATCGTCATATGGAATTTGTCAAATAATATGAACTGTTTCGTTTTGTTAAAAGACAAATTGTTTATGGCCAGGCTAACTATGCATTTGTTGCCGCTTATGGTAAGAATTTGGCAGTTGTTTGTTTTTATTACGGTTTTTCTTCTCTTTTTCCGAAAACTTATCTTCTGCCTACTTATAAACATAAATATGTTAATGTGTGGATAGTGGATAGGCATATAAATGCTTATATACAAATATGTACATATATCTGAACGTCCATATGAATATATTATTTCCTAAATACAAAACTTTTCATGTTATTGTATTGCACTCTATACAAAAATAGAGTCCGCTTTCAAATGCATAGAAAAAAAAGAAAAAAGTGGAAAAAAAAACAGAAAATCCATACAACATCATTATTCACATACATATTCGCTAACATACAACATTGTTGATTGTAGAGTATGTGGTTGCATATGCATGTGTGTATGCATGTGTGTGTGTTTGTGTGTGTGTGTATGTGTGTTTAAACGCATACATGCTCAAGAAAGAAAACAAATTGCAGAATTTATTGCACCTCGTAAAGAATGGTGTAAAGTTATGTACGTGAAAGTATTGCTGCGACATAAATTATTGCCGTCACACTGCCTCTTTTTGTTTTTGTTTTCATTTTTATTTTTTTTTTTATTTTATTTTCTTTCTTTAGTTTTTGCTCTTTAAACAATAACAGCAGCAGTAACAACAACAACTGCTAGAAATGTAACTGCTAAACATAAACATTAATGAAATGCAGCCTCTAGTTAAGCAATGCTTTCAGCTTAACTATAATGTAAGTAAACAAATAGGCCTTCAAGATAATTTCTCGTAATGATGCTGCTTTCAATATTCACTGTCTTATTGTTTTTCTAACTTTCGAATTTAAAACGCGCAATACGGGGCAAACATATGAGCAATGCTCTTACAACCAAACTATTTTCCTTTCGATTCCTTAAACTGAAAATTGCGAGATTTACTTATCCTCCTATCTTTAAATCCTTCCTATCATTGCTTCAGCTAAATTCCCTTACTAATGCGAAAAGCATTAGGCAATATTAAGCGAAAGTACAGAAGCCGTTAACTGAATCAAAGAAAGTAAGAGGATCTCGCCATAGAAAGATAAGGGAAAAAAGGCACTGATTTTTTTACATTCGTGATAGCGAAAAAGGACTGCACCAACTGTATTATCGAACTAATTAATTCGACAATCACGAAACTTTGAAAGTTTCGAAAATGAAAAGTCCGTCCAAGATTGACTTTGTATGATGTAAATTATATGACGTGAAACCATCATTCTTCTTTGAGACCACTGAGCCGAAAAGGTTGACCTCAAAGGCCATCTTGCCAACGTCATAACGTGTTGCCGTCACAATTTCACCTCAATATTTCCTATTACTCAAACCGTGAACTTTTTAAATTTTTAATTAATAACGATATAATCAACGGATTAACGTTCTTTGCGTTACGGTAACGTTATATTTAGTTTGCAAAACTTTTTCTTTACTGCCATCATTCGAGGCAGACGCTCAAGGTAGTCACGTAGAACCTCTTCTATTTTTACTATATCTTAATGATCTTTCATCATTTGCTAACGTAGGCAATGTAATGTAACCTAAACTATTTTCAATTGCTTTAGTTGGGAATAGGTGACGTCTCGTTCAATATGATTTCAATAATTTAGTAACGTGACACAGATTCAACTCAAGTAAAGTAAGAAAATTATATTCATTCGCGAACGAATCTTTTATACTCGTCACCGTTGCGGTAAAGAAGGATGAAAAAAAGGAAAACGCTAAATTTTCATATTTCATAATATCGAGTAGGGCTGGGTGGTTGTTTCAATTTTTATTGTTACTGGTACTGGTACACATGCGACAGAACCACCTATAGAATATAAACGAAGGTTTTATCGTTGAATCTATTGTGGTTTATAATTAACGAGAAAAAGTCCTAATTTTTGTTAGTTTTAATAACAGCGATGTTCTTAAGTTATGTTGTACTACGATCGTGTCCCTTAACCGGTTGTGGCATTTTTGAGTCCAAGAAAATGGCATTACAGACTAACAGACCAACAGACATGCCTAAATCGATTTAGAATTTGATGCTGATCAAGAATATATGCACTTCATGGGGTCTCTAAGGCTTCTTTCCGGGTGCTGCAAATATTTTGACAAAATGAATATATCGCTTATTCATTGGTGATGGGCATAAAAAAAAATGTAAAAAGGTCTGATTTCCAAAACAAAATTCGTTCGGCGAAGGTAGACGCTTGGTGTGATCTAGGTGATCTATTCGAATGAATCAAGCCAGATCATTGTTAGGCTTTATTAAACGCTGCCCGATAGAAGTCGACAACCTACACGTAACAAAAAGACTATATGTGGATTTATTGCGACATATATTGGAATATGCCTTGGTTGTAAGCCCCTCTCAAATTTGTAGAATTTTTATTATTGCGCTACGATCCATCAATATAGTCAATACTGTTGTTACATTTTTGCTAAGCCTTGGTATGTTTGCATTGATTAATTGGTCACGTGGTGCACGCTTAGTTGATGCACTATAACAGCATGTTGAGTCTGAGGCAGAGCTAAATGAGTGCATGATTCTTATGAGTACATATTATATTTCCTAGCTCTAAGATGCCTTCAATTTTAATTTAATCTAGGGTAAGGCTTTAGTGCCAAGTACAGTCTAATTCAGGTAGACCTGTACCAACAATTTGTAAACATGCAATGACCTGCACACGTTCTTCTTTAAGGGACTTACTTTATAGTAAACTTCATGCTTAACGATATCGATTACTAGTCGGTATTTCATCGTTCAAAAGTCTGTTTGTCGGTTCTTCGATTGAATAGCTTTTCGCGTAATGAATGGCTCCTTACCTCCTTTGAAAGCTTGATCTTATTATAAGATAATTTATCAGTTCTAAAGCGTTAGAAATTCTCCGAAGCGATCGAAGAAATCTATCAAAGATGAAGCTGAACGAGGATTTAAAAATTTTGTTAACAATGAATAATAAAAGTGAAATCCGAAATGTGGACACAAAAGAAGCTAATCAACAGTTTGTGCGGGTGTGAACAAAAATTCTGTTTACATGCAACAAGTAAAAACGTCACAGTCGGGCAAGGCCAACTATCAAACATACCTTTCAAGTCTCTCCATTTAAGGGAGTTGTCATGATAGCATGCTTTAAAATTATATTTGGTTTTCATGCGAGCCCTTGCAAAGTAGCGGGGCCTAGACATGAACTGACGAGACTCAAATTTAATCAAATACATTTTTTTATAAAGATAATAAACGATTATTCTTCACCTATTTTCGTTCAGGATAGAGACTGACTTTACATGAGAATCGTGACATACTTAGATCGGAAACGTATTATACATTATACAATACACTCGCCCAGCCATTACATCAAATTTCATGCAATTATTGCTATGTAATGAAGTAGAAAATAACAGAGAAGGTAAAGAGGTGATGATTGAATTCATAATAAATATCTGTAATAATTACCCTAAGTACCCGAAAGAAATTCGCTTACGAGAGCAATTACATTCAAATTATCAGCTAATTAAAAGGTAGAGAGAACAGCGAGCTGGAAATAAAAGATAGTGAACTTAAACTTAAGTTAAACAACGATTACAGATGACATTAACCTTCCGTGACCTTCTTTAGCAGTGGTGTTGAAGGGTCATACCATGTTAATATATCTGATTGTATTATTTTACACCTGACACCAAGGAACAAGGAATGAAGCAGAAGGTGCCTGAAACTGATGCTTTGGCTTCAAAAACACTTTGGCCTTCCCTTTCTACTGTTGCGCTTGAAATAATTTTTATTGTATATCTGCAAAAAGGATGATGAAATCAAAACTTATTGGCCGCATTTGACGAAAGAAAATGAGTTTTCATCAAATCAATGCAATCAGTGAAATGCAATCATATCTCTAAGTTACTGTAGTTTTAAAAGCGTAAGCTGAGTAAGTTGTTAACGGATCGATTGAGTTAATCGATTTAGTTAACGCACGAAATTAACTTAACGAGAGTGAATGAATTTCGAACGAAACTCTTTTTCTACTTAGGGCCCTAGCATGCCGGCTAACAGATAAATAAACAATACACAAACTGACGTACCCAAGGTAAACCAAGGTGCTTGGGTGCTATGTACGCGTTGTGCATGCAATTATCAAACCTAATGTATTGCCAATGATAGATAGAAAGAGGGACACCGTCGACTATCTAAAAAGCTATTAGGGAAGGAAGATTCGTTCTTTACGCAAAGACTCGTTTGCCCTTTGCCTTGCCGTGCATACATGGCGTACTCATTGTCAACCTTCTCTTTGCTTATTTTTCATGCAAACTCTTCTCATTTGCCGTTAAGTAGTACAAATAATAAAAAAAAAAAAAAAAAAAAAAAAAAAAAGGACCTTCTTAACTTTGGTTTAGAAGGCCGTTTTATATTTGGGTTAATAAGAGAATTTTTATTATGTTTGCGATAAATGTTTCTTAAATTTACAAAACAATTTCTCTTTCACTGCATTCAGTGTAATAATCTTTTGTGAAATTTTCCTTTTAAACAAGAAACTTTCACTTTTTCAATAATTTTTCAAATAAAAATAAATAAATAAATAAGAAAACAAAACCAAAAACAAATTCATAATAAACACCCGCATTATCATGGGCGCACAGCAAACATGTTTGTGTGATGCCCGAAACAGGTGGATTGAGCATCAATTTTTATGCAGACAAAAAATGCAAAAAAATAAAAAACATCTACAACAACAATGTTGAATATTAACTACCATAAAGCAGAAAAAGCAAAACGAACCAAAAACAAAAAAAAAAAAAAACGTTTAAACGCCATTTAAAGTCTTGTATTTAAATGCAAAAAGAGAGAGAAAAATCAAAATAAATAAAAAAAAAAAAGGAAAACAGCGTAGAAGAAAAAAGTTTTGCGCAAAAAGTTCGCAGAAAACAACAACAATAAACAGCCTACAATAACTCTCAACATTATTTATTATTGGCAGACACAGACTGACAAATACAAGCGGCCGAGAAGAATTTCGCAAATGCACGCACACAGCCTAATACAAATAAAACACAAACATTTTGCAAAATTTCTTATGTATGCGTTTGTTTGTTTGTATGTTCATTTGTTGGCTGGCTGGTCTGTCGGTTGGTTGGTTGGTTGGTTGGTTGGTTGGTTGATCTTTAAGGAAAAAAACTATTAAGACAATGATTGACAGCTCAAAAGGAGCAGACAAATGAAAGAAGATGTAAACTGAAATTTAAAATGTTACGAGGCGAACGTAAGCACGTGTGCGTGTGTGTGCGAGCGTATAAAAATGAAAAAAAAGAAGACATTGTTTTATTTATGCAACAAAGTGACCAAAAAAGAGGAACAACGACAATAATCACAACAACAATGTTGGTTGGGCGATTGGTCGGCTAGTTGGCCGATCGTTTCGAAATGACAAACAATTCCCGTTACTGTAACGATTTCTAGTGTTTCCGAAAAGATATACAATAATATATATGAATATATCTATATATGCATGTATATATATATATATGTACGTATGTGTATATATTTGCTTACCTTAATGTATTTCATCACGTGCTTATCAAGTTGACGCAGCTGGAGGTCAAATTGTTCGTTTTAGCTTTAGTGTCACACATGCAACGAATGACACCTTTTTTTCTCTTAACTCGAACCGAAACTCACATTAGAAAGTTGTTGCGTACCATCGATGAGAGGTTTGTTTATTTTTTGTGTTTTTTTTTTTTTTTTTACAACTATCTTTACAACATACGTACACATAGCAAGATTTATTTTTTTAAACGCACCTACAATGCGTACTCTTTTAATTTAGATTTTATTGTTGTTGTTGCACTTTTTGTTTTTTTCTTTTTTAAATGATTTAGATGTGAATGCCAAACCTAAAATGGGGAGATGATCTGCTTTTCAGCATATTTTGAAAATACAACACAATAGCAACTTCTCTGACAAATTTTTACTTTATGATGTCACGCTCGTTGCACCACATTGTTTTTAAAAGAGGAATACCAAATAAAAACGCAAGAAGCAAACAAATATCACTAAGAAAATTGCGCTCGCTTTAGATCGAAATGACAATACCCGATTTTCTACCTCATAGCAATACATGCAAATTGCGTAACGTAATTATGGACATGTCTGTGTGATCGACGAAGAGCCAAGAGAGTGAAGTAAGCTTTAGATAAGAAAGGTTTGACCGATATTCATTATATAGACTTAAAACTAAATGCAGACTTTAGTTTAAATGCCAACGCATTTACGTAGTCAATTCGAAACTGGATTTATGGCCCTAAGCTATGAACACGTACATACACATTGGTCGATCGTGAAAGCTCCTAAAATATAGATCATAATCACAAAAGGACGGACGGACGGACATGGCAACGTATCTACAAATCTATATACATCATCTCTCATATCTATTTGTGAATGTCACAACCAGAAAGCTAACTCTAGTATACCGTCTTTTTTGACGGTGTATATATAAAAAAAAAAACAAAAAAAAAGCAAGAGAAACACACGCGTGCTTTAATTTAATTTGTCGGCATCTTTTTCTTTTAAAGTCGTCGGCATCTGATGCCAGATTTACTAAAGTTGATCCCTGTTGAAAAATTAGAGCGCGTTTATCTAAATTGGGTGACAATTTCTTCTTTTTGCCTTCTTTGAATTCCTCAAAAAATTTACCGAGCTGGGTGTGAATTTTAAAATTATTGGCTCGCTATTTGGAACAAATTATTGGAAATTAAAAGCGAAGTATCTGTTTACAGACTTTCTTTTATTTATTTTTACAACGCAAGTACGAACATTTGTTAATAAATTATGAATCATGATAATACAATTTATACATGCTTGAAAGTTGATATCCATATGTTTCGCTGTTGTGTGAAACTTAGAACTTGTTCCTTTCTGGAATTTAATTTGTATTAAAAACAAAAACAAAAAAATTACTTTTTTCTCATCTCCAGACAAGTACAATAAAACTTAGTGAGTGTGTTTGTTATGTGTATGTTAGCAAAGAGGGACACATATACACGTACACACACATACATGTTATATAAACGCTGAAAACAAAAAATATTATTAACTTACAGCAAGTGCAGCCTTAATACTTTTGATGCATACAATTCATATATAAACAGGCTGGCGCGGTCGCTACGTATAAAATCATATACAATTGCTTGCATTTTATGCTTTGGTTAGTGTTCTTCTTGCCGTTGTTATTATTGCATGGGCCAGTCAACCATCCAGCCAAGCAACCATTTCTAGTCAACCATTCAACCCATAACCAAATAAAAGAAGAAGAAAAAGAAAAACAAGACGAAGAGGAAGAGGAAGAAGAAGAGCAGCAGAAGCATACGCCAAGCATGTTGTAACGCATATTATAATGTTAGAAAAGTTATCTCTTTTAATAAATGTGTGCATTACAGGCGCGCAAAAATAGTGTGGGAACATTTTTTCGGTACTGGTTCGGGGCTACGGGTTCGAGTTCTTGTCTAAACCGCACAAAATGAAAATAGACAAAAAAAGAAAATCACACACAGACCGCCACATAAAAGAAGAATACACAAATGTAGGCCATGGTTAGTATGCCGACATTTTTGGTTTCTTCTTTTTTTTCTTATATATTTATTTATTTATTTACATTTTTTTTTTTTTTTTTTTTTTTTTTTTTTTTTTTTGTAGTTTTGTTTCTCTAACTTATGAATATGAATTCTAAGCATGTGTATGTGTTTAGAATAATTTATAAGGATTTTTAGTTTCCATGAGGAAATGTATATAGAAAGAAGCAACAACAAAAAAAAGAAAACAAATTTTTATTGAAATTAAACAACTGATAATAAAATCCAATGTATTTTATTTATGTAAAATCAAGCAAAAAACTTGAGAAAAAAACTTGAATATTAATAATAGAACCGTATAAGTGGGATTTTTTTTTTCTTTTTTCGAGCATACATAATTAGTAGTTTTTGTTTAAGGGATAATCCTGTGATATCTCCGCACCATGAATTAGCGTAATGAACACCGTCGTTTTCAAAATATGAATAGGTCAACTTTTGCGTCACAATATTTGAAATCCGCGGGAAAAGGCACGTTTCCGCTTTCAGTCGAAGAAAAATTCGACTAAATTGTAACAAATGGGGGAAAATGTACGTCGTACACTCTAATTCGAGCCTATTCTGGGAGTCTGGTTTTTAAATGCATTTATTGTTTAAAGCGGTAAAGAGACAAAACGGTTACAGGAACAAGGACTGGAGAGATGATGGATCAAGAGGGGTGAAGGGAAAAAATTTCCAACAAAATCCTTTGCGGCTGATACAGTGGCTGTCTCCCTTAATGAAACCTTCGAGTGAAAGTAAATAATAACTCATGGGTCTTGATGAATCTTCAATGGCTATGAATGGCATGAAAATGTATAAAATCGAAAATTATTATCTTAGAGACTTCATGGGTGAGCATATCCCATAGATCCGCCGCCTAGGTAAGCCGAATGGGGAAGAACCATGCGACTATCAAGTCATCCGTGGATGTTCGCGCGTTCAAATTTCAGGTGCGATAGAGTTTTCTGTGGTCGTAGTCCCAATGAATGTTCAATCGATAAAGGCACTTATGGATTGGGCACACACCCACTAGACTGCTGCCACCGCCTAACTATATATTCCTCTTTCCTCTCTTCCTTTTGTCAATTACCGTGTTATACATATAGGGGACATCTTCTCAGTGATTGGTGATACAAAAAAAAGGTACATTAAAAATCTCCTGGCTGATGACGAAGTGGGCACGAGGTATATGCATATGCAAAACCATTGTTACGCAAGCGTTTTAATCAAAGATAAATGCTGGTCTAACTTCTGTAGCTGACTGAGTAAGGTAAACGTATTACTTACGCTGGAAGTTGTTCTAAAGCTCACAAAATCAATTTCTATGAATAGGTTATTTTTACCCTGTTTTGAAATTCCGGCTACTTTGTAAGCGTATGTTACTTTTTGTATTTTTTCCCTTTTGTTTTCTTTTCGCTTTTTTGACGGATATTTTTACGCCCATTTCTTATATATATATGTCTTATATAAATAATCTGCGCAGTCCTGCAAAATAAATCTTTTTTTTTTATAGCACATTGGAAAATTTGCGTCAGCCTTATAAGACTACAAATTGCATTTATAAGGATCTTGACAATAGCTATTTAACACATTCGATGCACACGTGTTATATTATTAAACTCTTCGCCACACTGTTAGGATGCTTGCAGATGAGGAAAGAAGTTGACTTTCGAGGAATATGGTTTTTTAGAAAAGACTTGATTTAAAGTGATGAGTTTGCCTTTACTTATGATTACTATCGGTTGAGCAGGTTGGTGTAGAAATTGGAATTAAATGATTCCACATTAGTGCTTCCATTCATTCATCAGGTTTAAAAGGAGTTCGCATACTTCTTTTTTAATTCTATTAACAGCAACACAATTTTATCAAGTTTTCAGTTGTGTACAGGATAGTCAGTGTAAAATTGATAGTTTAAAACACGGAAGCATATATTCCCCACTTTTTAATAAGTTGTACTGCGATGTCTCCATATGTTTTCGAGTTCAATTTTAAGTCCAAAAATGATTGATTATTGAATTCATTGGAATAATATGCAACTTTTCTCTAATCTCTACTTATGCTTTGATCTTCTTTTGCGTTAAATCGGTGACCATAAGCGCAGTCGACACAAGGAAAAAAGCGAAAAAAAAAAATTCAAAATTAAATCATCAACTCGTCATTGTGGTCGTTATGAGGCACATTTAACGTTTTGTGCCACATTCCTTGAAATCACAAAGTGCAAGAAATTAATAAAATGAAGCACTTGGCATTTATGTGTCTTTGCATGTCACCCAACCATGCAACTGCATGCTCAAGTCTACAAGTCAACATAGTGATATATATGTTATCTGTATTTGTGTGCGTGTGTGTGTATAAATGACGACTGGTCTATCTAGCCTAAGAGATGACGCTTAGCGTTTGCCGTTTCTGCAGTTGTTCTGGTTGTCGTGTAAGACTAAAAACTAAAGCTTTTTTGACTTCAACAATTTGGACCATGATGATGATTTCATTTTAATAACACCCTGTCTGCAAATCCTCTTCATATTTCCAGCTAGCCTGGCTAGCTAGCTAACTGGCCGCGACTAGTGATGCGTGTATTATTGTGTATGTATAGTTGTTTGTGATTGTATGTATGTATGTATGTATGAGTATACATTAGCCAGCCTGCAGGAGTAACAGGGAAGCTTAAAATGCTGAATTGCTCTGTAATATATCAGTCAACTCTAGTTTAACTCCACCACCATCAACAATCATCATCGTCAACAACATCATCAGCAGCATTTTTTAAGCGTTAAAGAAAAATCTTCACAGCGATTGTAGCATTAGTTGTAATCGTCATCGTGTCGTGTGCATGTGACTGTTGGCTTAGCTTGTTGTTATTATTATTGTTGCTATTATTGCTGTTGTACAACAACTACTAGTTGTTCGTTTTGTATGCTAAAATCTAAGCAATTTTTGTTATGATTTTAATTAAGTTTATGAATTATGATTGCTTAGCTTAGCTTGGCTTGTGTCTGTGTTTGTTCGCTTGCGAATTCAATGCATACAGAAATCTATGTATGCGAGTGGATGGCCTCTGATGAGGTTGATGATGTGGATTTTCGTTATTTTTTTTTGTTTTGTTTTTTCTTTTTTCTTCATGTGTTGGATGTCGTCAAGAGTGAACTCGTTTTGATAATATTACAAGTTGCACGCTGTTGCTATTGCTGTTGGCTGCTCTGTGACGGTGGATGCGTTATTTGTTCGTTTATTTGTTTATTTATTTGTTTGTTTGCCCGTTTGTCCGTTTGTTTGTTTGTATGCATGCATGCATGCATTTGTTTTATAACCATGAGCTGTTGCCTCTAATACCATCACACTGACAGTGATGAGTTGCCGCATTAATGTTGATGTTTGTGGGTATTTATTAGAGCACGCATTTTTCAACTCATACAAAGTAAAACTGTTGCGTTTTATGTAATTTTTATTTATTTTTTTTCTATTCTTTCTTATTTATTTAGTTTTTTTTTTGTTTTTCGTTTTTCATTTTTAATTTTCGTCATCAGCTGGAGATTTGCTTGTGTGTTTGTCGTTTAGCCATTTTACTGAAATTTACTAAACAATAATGTACGCTATTAAATGCTGGCGTATTGTTGCTATTGTTGTTGCGAACTAAAATATTAGGCATATTTTTTCAAAGAAATTCTCTTTAGCAATTTATCTTAGCCACCTAAAGAAGAAGAATTCTTAGAAAAAACTATATACAGAAAAAGTAAACGTGTTCGCCACTCACGCATTAGCACGTTGCGCAAATCCAGTTATTTACTTAGCGAACAATTGCTGCAAGATACTAGAGAAAATCCTATTCACACACAAAGAAAAACGTATTAATATAAAAAATTATTAATTGAAAAGTTTTTCTTTCTTTCGTAACGATAAACTCCATCCTTTCACAAACACTTTTCTTCCATTTCTTGTTGCAAACATCTCGAGATCTTTCCGTCAACAATTTCTCGACTGCAAAAAGCCGACACTCAAGTGCAATTTAATGCAAAAAAATGTCGGTTAGTATCCTTTAATGGCAAAGTAATCTTGCTTTTCCAAATGAAATTCTTCTTCATCTTTCTACAACATTCCTTCCCTTTCACATCCAAAAGATTGCATTTTCAAATCGATGGGATTGCTAGCGATTAGTACGTCCTTGTTGATTAGCATTTTAATATAAAAATGTTGAATTCCATGTCAAAAGTGTCGCGGAAATTATGATTTTCTCTGCATCTGGAAACTCTTGAGTAGATAAGAATACATTTATGGATGGTATGAAATTAGCCAACTGGCTTGTGAATAGTATAATGGAAGGCCAATGCATCAATGTGCTAAAAAAATAAACCAAAAGTCCTTAAATCAAATGCAAAGATGATGCGATCGAACTACACGAGGAAGCGCTGTCAATGGACCAAGCTTATCGTATGGCGCTGCAATTGAGCAGATGCTACAATTAAAGGTAAATCAAACACATTAATATATTAATTAATATTAATATATATATTATTATTATTATTATATAAATTTAGCCAGAGAATAAATTCTCAGACTACAGTCTTAAAGCACTAGCATCTAAGGTGTTGCTGATAGGATAAACCTTAGTGTCACCAAGACAGAACGCTGTCTCTTAATACATAGAAAAAGTGACGGATAACTTCTCTGGTTTAGTAGTGTCAATGTGCAAGAATCACCAAATCTTAATGCTATGGGGATGAGAATACGAAATGATGATGTTCGTCGGGCAGAACATATATGCGGAGGGTCGAAAGAAGGAGTCTAGGGCGTAAGGCTTTGAAATGCGGTCTAAAAAATACTTCACTGCAGCTGATGTCCTTTACACCGCCTATAGTCAACCAAAATTCGACTATCAGTCGCGTGTGTGGGTGGGGCCTGTGTTCGCCATAGATAAGAAAGATTTGCCTATTGCCAATTAGGTCCTCGAACGGGATCACAAGGCTATTTCAGCGTTCAGCGTTGAAAAAAAAAGAATTAATTAAATAAGGCAACATACGCGAGTAAATATTTTAGTTCGCTCGGTTACCTTTGAGAAATTACAATACAATATATAGAAATCTTATTTAAAGTACATGTACATAAAGTCCTTCTCCTTCACTCTTCGTTTCGCAAATATTCATATCAATGCTTACATTTCAATGTATGTATGTATAATCAATCTATTTAAGAAAGTCCGTCTAATTCGATTGAAATAAAAATATGTTTTTGCTCATGTTATTCTACTTCGTTTAAATCGGTCGGTAGGTTTGTTCACAGTTAACATTTTTATTTCTGTGTTTTTTAATATTGCACGCCAACAATTCGCTTGGAAAAAAATAATGCAATAAATGATGATTAGCACCAGCTAATGCAGACTAAAAAAACCTTTTCGTTCTTCTGGGCCATTCTTTTCTTTTCTTATCTTTTCTTTTCTTTTCTTTTCTTTTCTTTTCTTTTCTTTTCTTTTCTTTTCTTTTCTTTTCTTTTCTTTTCTTTTCTTTTCGTTTCGTTTCGTTTCGTTTCGTTTCTTCTCTTCTCTTCTCTTCTCTTCTCTTCTCTTCTCTTCTCTTCTCTTCTCTTCTCTTCTCTTCTCTTCTCTTCTCTTCTCTTCTCTTCTCT
>KK500115.1:173299-227432 GCA_000688715.1 Glossina pallidipes
AAAAAAAAAAAAAAAAAAAAAAAAAAAAAAAAAAAAAAAAAAAAATAATTATTTAAAAGATGAAAAAGTAAAAAAAAAAAAAAAAAAATTTTTCTTTTTTTTCATTTTTTTTTTTTTTTTGTTATTTTTATTTTTTTTTATGCTATGATGACTCCCCAAAAATCTTAGGAAAAATGTTACTAAAACATAAAAAGAGTTTCACGTGTGCACATGAAAAGTGTTAGTGTAAGCTGGAGTCGAAGGAGATTAAAACAAAAAAAAAATAAAAAAAGAAAAGGCGAAGAGTCGTAGTCGTAAAATAGAATAAGACCTTGAACCAAAAACAGCCAGCAGAGGATATATGCTAAAGAAGTTTCAAGAAGTGACTCGTTTAAGGTGAGCTTCCGTTTACCGTTTCTTCTTTCCTTTTTTTTATTTTTATTTTAGCCATTTGGATGATGGATAAATTAGTTATTTTTATATTTATATTCACAATATGGAAAGGTATAAAAAAAAAACAAAAATGTGCTTATACTTAAGTAAAAGTAATACAATGAAATTTTGAGGGGAAAAAAATTGTTCGAATATACTTTAAGAACTACCCAAGATAATAAAATTTGGGATCATGTAATGTAGGGTACACGTACACCCACACCCACACACACACACACACACACACGCACACACACACAGATAGAAAGAGTTTGTTTCTCGAAAAGTTTTACTTCGTATTCATGCCTGACTATATGATATAAAAGAAAGAGAAATGTTATACTTTTTAAGGCCTCACAGCATAGAAGAAAGTTCCATTACGGATAAATCTTCGACATTCGTCATCTAAAGAAAACAAATTAAACATAAACACTACCCTTTTTCACTTTTTAGACATTATTGGTTAATTCCGTGTTCTGAGCAACAAGACCTTTTTATTTTCTGTGCACTTTGCAAGACTTATTTATTACTATAATAATTTATTTCGGGCTAAGAACTAAATTCTAGAGACATTTTCTTATGGCTATTCCCCACGAATACTAAAATTGATCTAAAGTCAAAAGAATTGTAACAAGAATACGCATTTCCGTATGCTATCGGAGGAAGAGTACGAAAATTGCATGACGCAATGGCGAACAAAGTTTGATTATTCAGGCAAATACCTAAAAGCTTTAAAATATTGTTGTTAGATGAAGGCGCATGAATTTTTAATTAGCTCTGTCCACCCAGAATCTTCAAGAGGGATTCATCTATAGCCATTAGTTAATGCGAGTTTTTCGTTGTAAATGTTTTGAGCTTGAGGAGAGTGAGACAAACAAGGTGACTACTAAATCGATTTCCATTCTGTAATTACAAGTTTCTAAGATGTGTGGTGCATTTCCCCGCACGTTACTAATTCATGAGTGGATTTCTTCCTTTGTCGCGTTCTTTTGCGAATTCGATATGCCTGTCCAAACTTCCAAACTTTCTCCGTTCTAATAATTAATAGAGCAGATGGCGAGACATACAATATCTTATACAGGTATATATATATGACTTGAACAGACAGTATATATATATATATATAAATCTCTCCCATATATATAAATCCCATAGGATTTTAGACATTAATTATTTTACAGTGAAATATTCTAATTGGAATACATATAAAGTTCACTTGATCAACTATTGGCTTTCACTATAATATCAACGTCGTGCCTTACTCAATAATAGTAGTAGCACATCAAGCGGGACCATTTTTGATTTTATGTTCATCTAAGGTCAATGTGATAGCAGTGTTACTTAATAATATTTAGAAACTTGAAGCCTAACAATATAAAGGCCGTTCATCAGTTTCAAATCATGGAATCGGAGAACCGGAGGTCAATGCATAAATTTTATTGCTAAATATTTTTTTTTTTTTTTTTTTTTTATTTAACTGTCTACTTTACATATATATAATAATAGCAGAAACAAACCGAGACTAAATTTATAAATCTTCTATGGGATTTCAGAGACTTACTTCTATTTGTACTTTAACTATAAGAGAAATTGCTTAAGCGAAGTGTGTAAAAGCTTCAGATAATCTGTCAATACTGTGCACAGTAGGTATTGAGCAAACAAAGCTTGGCTTTCTTTAAAGCTTTTAAACAATTATATCATAGTGATTACTTAAGACTATCTCTCAACCGATATTAAACTTAATAATGTAGAAAGTCTTTATTAGCTTAAAACGTTAGTCGGTGTGACATTAATCTACAAATTTTGATGTGCTGGTGGTTCAATACTTTTTAGACTATATTTCATGTAAAATGGATAATTATAGCAGAAGCAAAATGAGACTTAATGTGAAAAAGTATAGAGATTTGCTTTCATTCACTTTTTCATAGAATCCAAGTCGAGCTTAACATTTTTATACAGAACGTATATCTATCGTACGATCCCTAGATTAGTTACACAAAATATGAACTTTTGCATTGACTAGCAATGATAAAATGAAAATGAAATGATTTTTAATAAGTAAAAGCCAGGCTAGGTTTAATCTCACCTCAGATCTATACTTAAGAAAAGTTAAACTTCCATTTAAATGAATATAACCTAAAAATGAAATTTAAAGCTTGATTCTTTTAAGGTTTCGAGTTGAAAACTTTAATAAAATAAATAAAAACAAACATTGCCTCACTTATGTAATACAGGTTTTCTGCGATCGTCTGTTACTTCTTCAAATATTGATACTTTTAAAATTTTCGAAAATATCGATTATTTTTGAAGGCTTCAAGGCTCAAGCCACCTGAGTCGAGACTGGAGATATTCATAACGTAGTCTGTCTTGCGTTTCGTGCTTTTACTATCTACCGACTTTGTTCGAGTACAGAAATTTTTTTCAACTTTTAAATTCTCTAAAATATATTATGCTGATCTTATAATAGGTAAAAAGTCACACACTTATTTCATTCATTCATTTTCGTAAATGTTTTAGTTTCATTAAAATTCATCAAAATTTATATATATATATGTTCTACTACATACATAATGCATTGATCATATCAATAAGTCTCGGGATTAAATAAAAAGCCGGCTTTTTGTACAATTCATCAATGTAGACTCCTCTAAGAGCATTATAATCAGCTTAATCCTTCTCCGACATTTCGATGCCTTTTCGAATTTTATTGACCGATCATTTATATGCAAATCTAAACGCATATGTTATGTATCACCAGATTGAGCGCTTATTACACTAAAGATGAGTTGGACTTTTTAAGAGTAAAGAAAATTTTGAAAGTACTCCCCGAAACCTTGAACCTGAATACCTGCCTATCTTGATAATTACCACAAAGTTAAATTTCTTGCAGCTGGTGGGTATCAAACAGTTGCCCTCTTTTCTTGAATACAAAAGGTCAATAAATAAATGGTATTTAAACATAATTTCCAAAAAATAAAGAAAAAAAAAAACGTTTAATAGAAAACAAATTTGACCAAAAGCGGCATAAGTTTCAGTTTAGTACGTTTTTTTTTCTAACGTTTCTTGAAAAACAACACATTACCATGTTAACCACATATTTACCATTTAACTCGTATATGTGTGTCTTGTTCTACCAAATTTGTTATGACCAAACTGAAATACTAAACTAACGAAAACACAAAAAAAGTGTAAAAATGTTAAAAATTTTGTTACATATAGTGTTTCATGTTCTCTCTTTCTCTCTCACTTTGCCTGTTTATCTCTCTCTCTCTCTCTCTCTCTCTCTCTTTCTCTTTCTCTCTTTCTCTCTCTCTCTCTCTTTCTCTCTCTCTATATTTTTGCATTTGTCTGCACACAATCGCAACAGACAAGAAACACATAATAACTTATCGTTAACTCAGATTATATGGACATTTGATGTCAATGCTGTACAGAAACAATTTGTACTGAAAGGCAATAAAGATTTATTGTCGCGTTTTTTTATAAAATTACTTTGCCAATAAGTAGTCAAATATGATCGGGCAAAAAACAAAAAAAATAAATAAATAAAAATAAATAAATAAATAAGTAAACAACATTGATCAAAAGAAAAACAAAAAACAAACAAATACTTATAGGGAAAGAGAGTAAAAGAAACAAGTTACTGCAAATTTATCAATCGAAAGCGATGTCAGTACTTCTTTTGGCTTTTTACTAATGTAATGTAGAAAAAAAAAAAAAAAAAAATTGTAGTACAATTAAACTTAATAAACGTGTTAAATGCAAAAAAAAAAAAAAAAAAAATCATTAAAAGTCAAGTTAATGCAAAAAAAGAAATTTGAGAGAAGAAGGTGTACATTCCTTCAATCTTAAGATGTATGGTAATATGTGCAAGTACTATATATAGAATGCCAATCTATGCATGAAACTACATACATCGTGTATCGCTATTTCTTAAGTAGCGATCAAGTTAATATTATATACCCGAATATTTGTACGCATGAGTCTAAAATACTAAAGGACTAAGAAATAAAACAAATTTGTTAATCGACATTTCCTAGACCACGCTATGCTATATATATTCGATTAGGGAAAGCTTCCGAGTTTATTATGCTCCGAGATAAAACGACTAAAGAGACCGACAAGATTATTTAACCAGTTAACTGTGTATGACGAATATATTAGGTGCTTCCGTTAACTTTGATCAGCGACATCTATTGCTAGTAAATGATAAAATAAAGTGAAGTATCAATGTACACAACGATTAAATTCGATGGTTTTGACCTTTCTCTACATGAAATAACAGTTTTGCATTTAGTATCATCGAGTTATTCGCGGCATAAAGACGCTAATCATTGGATTTCCGTCATTCATTACTCTTGTTGTATGATTTGAAGAAATCTTCTGTCGAAGACCACCAAACTGCTGCTGTTCCATTATATAACAATTTCCGATTTTAGTTTCCACGGTTTAAAAGTGATCATTTTTATGCCAATGACAAGGAACGGTCTAGACGACCTGACTGAAAAAGTTGACAGCTGAAACTCTCGAAAAACTTTCGAACAGCTTAACTAGATATTTACATGCGATGGGATAGATCCAAAAGGAGGGAAAACGGCTGAATATGCCATGTGGCCACTTGTGGCAATAGTTGTCAAGGATACACTGTTGCAGCTCGAATGGGAAGTCCTAAGCCACCCGGCGTATTCCCCAGGCATCACGACTCCCGATTACCACTTGTTCAGATTTATGGAGTACGGCTTGGCTAGTACGCGGCTCCGTAAAGTTGAAGAAGTGCGAAAATGGGTCGGTGGGCGAATCGCTGTCAATCCAATATAATTTCTTTCGACATGATGTCGTCATGTTGCCAAAAATATTGTAATATGTAGAAAATGATGGAACATATTTTGATTAATATATATATATATATATATAGCTACATATATATTGCACCAATTGTTCACAACAAACGCTTTTTCAAGTGAACAAATGGCCAAAATTAACGGAAGCCGTTAAGCTATTATGTGTTATAAAAAAGTATAAAATTTTATATTGCCACGCATATATGTACATCATAATCCGTCCGTGCGTGTTTGTTGGTTTTTCTCATCAAATTTTATGATTATGAATGTGATTTCAACGTTTAGGTAATAAGTTTATCAAGTTTATCAAAAATTGTTTTCGATCAACTTCACGTCACTCTCTTCTTACCCAAATTTATATATATGTATATCGAAGATTCAGTCTGAGCAAATGCCTGGTCACACTAAACATCCCACAAGTTGAATATATGCTGATGCTAATCTAAGCGCGCTCTAAAAGCTCTCTCAAATACACGATTCTAAATATTATCGAAGGGTAAAAAAAATCTTAATCATTTAATTTAAGATTTCCCATACCGGTTAAAAAGAATAGCATTGTGTGAATTTACAATTTTTTATTACAGCCTGTTGTCTAACACAGACACATGTATCTTGCCTTTACATCTTCCTTTTTTATTCCTTTTGATTTAGTTTGTTTTTTGTTTTTTTACTTTTGCTTAACGTGAAGGCAATTTAATTTAATTTAATTCACTGGTAATAATGAATAATGTCTTCGTATTATGCTAAATGCATATTAACGTAAATTATTATTTATTCTCAATCATTTCATTCATGATCGCCTTGTCATATACACAGGATATTACAATTGTTTTAACGCGCGTACTTGCTTATACACCTATGCCTACGTATACATACTTACGTATATGTAGATAATAAAGATTTGCTGCCTGAATATGCGGCAGTCATAAGCATTTCCGCTGTGGCCCAATGGCGATGCAATGGTAGCCACACAAGCAAAGCATAAACCGCATACACAATATGTTATTTAATATGCATGTTATGCTTTAGCATATTAAGAAAGAAAAAAATAAAAATAATAATAATAATAATGAAAATAACAACAACAGCTATAATATAAGTGCAACTTAAAAGCAATACATAATGATATTATAAATATTAAATAATCTACATGCGAACAAATTTGTATAAAGATAGCATTAAAACACATACACGCTCAAATTCGCTGATACAATAAACAGTAAATAAATAAATAAATAAATTTTACAAAAATGTATACAATTTAGAAGAGAAGGAGGGAGGAGGGAGAGAGGCAGAGAAAAAACCAAACGTGCACTTAAGACAAAAATTCGAAATGTCCACCATCTGGGTCCAAAGTAAAAATGTAATGGCAGCGATATATTACATTATTTGTAAGTCTTTCAATCTCAGCTAATCAGCCAATGTACCATAGGGTATGTAGTGACGCTAACAGCATATGCGTAAAATAACGAATAATCATTAAATGATAATAAAGTTTTGTTTTTTTAGCTATCGTCTTAAATGAAGAACTTCGGGCTCTTCTTACCGCAGGCTTCAGTCGCTTGAAAGCAATTAAAATATTTTTACTTAAATTTGGGCAAATTTTATACAAAATTTTCAAATTCTTACCTATATAAAGGCGCTTGAAAAGTAAATATTTATTTGAGAAGTCATTTTTTATCATTTAACATCAAGGCATTACATAATTACCAAGCATGTCTTTTCGGTCCAGTTTTTCGGTTCTTCTTTGCACATTCTCTGCACATTACATATCTTCTTAATTATCAGTTATTTCCTTTTTTTTCGATTTCGAACACATCTATAATAAAAAAAAAGATGAGCTCGTGGTTTATTTAATAACCAGAATTTTGTACCCTACGTAAGATAAGAAACCATCTTAAAATCATGTTATCATCATCAAAATTCCCCTCCTCAGTACGGTTTGAAGTCAGGTTGTAGATATCACTCGTATAGTCAGATATAGATATCTATTGATAATCTTTCTGTATCGGCGATCATTGACTCTGGCGTCAGCCCGTGCGCATTTTTTAATGAAAAACGTCGTACAAACCATGCCATAAGCTACCTTTTCCAACCTGTAATGGTATTTAACAAGTCAGTCTCCTAAGACTGTTGTCAAACCAAATAGAACGATTTCACTTCTTGACGGCGTTACCCGTTGAGGCGGTAAATACGATGAGTGTATGACTTATTAAAAAAACCTTCTGGGTATTGTTGACACTTTTGTGCACTACGAAGCAACACCAACCAACCCAAGTTCGCCTTCCGAATAGGGGCCTCCAATTTAGCTGCCTATGTTGCCTACGCTGCCTGTGGAAGTTGAACGAGCCAAAAATTATGACTGCCATGCTCTGCGGTCGCAATAAGATCACGCATCATTCTGATATAATGAAAATAGAAGGCATACTAATGTAATTTTAAGTATGAGACCGTTTTCGGAGTACAGTCCTTCCATTCTTGTTATTTTGTTATGTTTGCTATGTAGCGGTAAAAGCGATAAGCAAAATGTTTGCATAACCTAATGAATAACGTGCTCAAGTGAGCGATTATCAAGTTCATAATGTTTGCACAGTGTTTGATAAATTTTTGTAAGCAAAGACTGCAGTATTCTGGCGTTGTGGCCGGTCTCGTTCGTTTTGGTCGTTTTGTGACTTTATATCAAGTTTGTCATTTCGGAACAATAATCACAATGGAACTCCTCATCATATCAATTTTACTACAAAGCAGGGTTGACAAGTACCAAAAAGGTAATGGTATGTGTCGCTGTCCAGAATAGGGCTATTGTGAATAACGTTGTTGTTGTGGTGTACATTCATCTACACACAATGAATATTGTTCGCTAATCTTCAATGTGAAAAAATTACCATAAATACGTTTGCAATTGAAAAAATGATAGCAATTTTGACAGTTGTCCTTATAGAAAACATGATATTTTGCTTTTAATTTCCTTGCGTTTATTTCGATTTTCAATTGAATCAAAAATATACCTGAATATATCTAATTGTGAATTTCATCGTTTGCTGGATGTCAGTACAGTACACAACTTTATTGTATAGGCAAACCGATAAGTTGGCAAGTGCACTTACGTTGATTAAAAATATAATCATTGTATAATCATTGCGATATCTATTTCGGAGTTTCGTTCTTTGAGAACAATACCACAACATAACAGAAGATATATACAATGGATTCTTTAAACCCATCATCCACCCAATTTTAGGACGTGAAATGTCTTACATAAAATATTTTTCTGAATAAAACGAAAAATTTGATGCGATCTGACCCAGTCCTTATGTTACACGCAAAAATTCATGGACCGATGTCGGATAGGCAGACAGACAAAATAACTTGAACTCGATCCGTATCGGATGTATTTTAAGTGCTTACATGCGTCTGCACAAACTAAATCTGTCCTATATCGCCAATGGTGCAAAGCGTAATTGGCCTTTAGGCATGCAATGTAAGAAGAAGAAGGGAACAATAAGATCCCATATTGGAATCTAATGGGAAGTTCTTCAAACTGTAAACGATTGCGGAAAGAACACGACGAGCTAGTAGACAGATGGGAATAAGTTACTGGTATTGTCGGAACGTTCTTCGTACAACAATTCTATGTAAAGAGAATTTGTCCAATTGGCCTCAGTTCCAATTGGGGAGGAAGTATTAAAATCATTTCGCTGACTCTCTCTCTAACGTTCACATTGAAAATGTAGAAATTAGAGTAAAGCACTTTAAAGTGAATGAAGCTGGAGCGCATAAAGAAAGAAATCGATCAAATATTTAATGCATTTATCGTACGCCATAAAACTTTTCTTTTTTTTTTTATTTATATATTTAATAAACAATTAATCGAAAAAGATGAAGAAGTAAATTTGATAGCAAAATGAGAAAATTAAGAAGCCAGGAACGACGAAGCAAACAACAGTTGCGATGCTTAAGTAAATTAAAAGTAACTATTACATGTACACATATATATAAAGTTTGAGAATTGACTTAAATTATTTAAGAAATAAAATAATTGAAAATATTAGATCCAGTACATGATGTGTCTCTTATTTCATTGGATTCATCCCGAAAAGGTATTGCTTGTCAGTCTGACAAAATATTCTGAAGTTCTTTTCGTTTAATTTGATTTTCGATTAATGGAAAATCCAAGTCATCATCAATAGTTTTGTTGCTTTGGCAATTAGTAATAAGACGGAGAGTCTTAGCTGTTACCCGTGTTTATAGGCCATAGGTCCAAATAGGTTTGAGGATACTCTTGTCTAGAATGTATTCATCTTTTAGAAAGTGTTGCTGGGGTTTAACTTTTGCATGATGTTTCCGTAAAACAAGATATAGAACACAGCTGTTGATAGGGATACTATTGGCATTCGAAAATAGTGAAGGAAGATAGCTTGTAGGAAACATTCATTGGACCACTCGATGAAAACAGGACTGCGTTATAAACCGTAAGCTGTAGTTAAAATATTACGAGCGATCAGAAAATCTGAAGCAAGAATGGCATAAACATATATATGTTGGATCTATCATTTTCAATTTTATTATAGAAATGTATGTTTTGCAAATTCAAGGATAGGATTCAAGCAGAATAGATTTTCGACGTTTGAAAAGTAACCCACCATGCCAGACTTCATTGAAAGCCTTTTCAATACCTAGGAATAATAATTTTTTTACTTTCAATGTGTTCTCTGATGTACGGAACAGCACGATTTTTTTATTTTAAAGGAACCATTCGCTTGGCCGTTCGTTTCAAATATTCTTTAGCTCTCCGTTCATTTGTTCATTTTTTAGCTCCATTCAAACTTCCTTCATCTAGAGGATTGTCATTGTTTCGCTATTGTCTACTTAATCTCCTCTTATAACATTTGCCTCATTTCAAGGGCAAGGTAGCTACTGCAATACGTAGGCTCGCCATAGCTGCTGGGAGTAGATAAGAAGTCAACTTGGTGAATATGATTTGAAAAACCTTCTACCTCATCATCAGCAGAGTATGCGGCGAAATCCAGCAAGTCAGAGCTATAAAAATAATTTTCTGTAGATACTCGAACTTCTCTACCCAACAGCAGATTTCACTCGAATTGCGAACCCAGCACCCTGTACCAGCACTGTATCATCAGGACGATGAGCAATTATTAAATTATATATCCTGATTTTGAAGTGAGAACGATTTGTGAAATAGGTTTCCGATATAAGAATAACTTTGCTGAAGGAAAATCTCTACTTCGATTGGTGTGATTCGAAGCCTATTGGCATTCACCATATAGCGTAGTATACTTTGGAAACAAGAAGCGCCATCATATCTATAAGAGTGCTTGCCATCTCAACCAATTTTTTGAAAAACAATTAGGATTTTTCATTGTATCAGTGTGTTTGTGATTAGGTGCGTTATCATTACGCTTAGTCATGTTAATATTAAGTGTAACTGGGTGCTGACTGCTAATATAAACAAAGAATATTCATCTCTCTTAAAGGAATAATTATTATTATATCTTATATACATCTTGCTCTCTGCATGGAGTAGTTTCCAAATTTCTTATTAAGAAGCTGCTGGCCTTCATAATTGGTCTGATGGTGGTTTTGCAAGCAGTTAACATATTTAGGCAGGGTGTCATTAGTTTTAGTATAAGATTTAGTTACTTGATCGAAGACACAGATAACGCTTTTAAATCGCTTTGTGCAATAGGTTCTTGGGTGTCCATAATCTTGACATTGATGATCTCTGCTTTTTAAAGGAGTTCCGACTCTAAGCACTATAGGAATACTTCAAGTCGTACATCTTCTGATTATCTACTCTAAGTTCCAGATCTACATAACACATTGACAATCGATTTTTCGTAAATCTACGACATATGCTGGAGACATTGTTAACTTTTCCGCCCCAGCTTTTCACCACCGACTTTGGTATACCTAATTCGAGTAGATTGATGATACTGCTCTTTATGTGCTTCTCTATTTAATTTGGTAAATGTGAAATTGCCCTCTTCTTGTCACGCATGCATTTTACTAACAAATTCCTGCACGAATCGATGGATTTCGTCGATAATTTAATTTGATCGTCTTTTATAGCTTTATAATTAAACTCATCTGCGTTCATACATTTTATATCACATATGGCATTGCAATGTTTGGTAGCTTTGCGACGACTATGGGTGATAAAGTAATTTTCATCGGAGCGTTGCGATTTTCGGACTGATCGGAAGAGGTTACTGCACATTTTGAGCAGATAGCACAGATCTCTTATTATTTTCAATGTTGCAAGCACTTGTGTGCTTATGTTTGATTCGGCGAATTGCAGGTCAAAGCTGCCAATCCATTGTATGATTGATTACCTTAACTGGAAATTTCCAAAGAAAGTAACTCTTTATTTTATATAAAAATTTCTGATAATCAAAACAGTTACGTACGTCACAACTGTTAAGGCAACGCAGTGAGACCCAGTATAACAAAAAATAATTGGACACTGCTTTCTCTTTGAGTTCAATAAATATAAATTTCAGAATGAAAAGAAATTTCAGAATTTCAGAAAATAAAGCTCAATCGCGACCTCTTCGCGAACTCTTTTAACTGATTTACACACCTTAGTGACTCACACATGCAGCACAATTGTTTTCACCCAATGTTAAATCAATTAATTAAGATTGCGCACAGCAATCGCATTCTTTATTAAAGACAATGAATCCAGCCCTTGCTGATTTGTTGACTCGCAGAGGAGGAAGGGTTATCGTACTCGTGGAGTTTACAAATTTGAAATGAATTCAGTTATTTGCTGAATTAAATTAGCTGCGTTTACGCTGTTTTAAGTAAACAAATTTTTTTTCTATTTTACCATAAAATTGTTAAATATAAGATCGATGGGCGGAATATTAGAATTTAAGAAAATTTCAGCTTTGTGGTTGCGTATGTGAGGAGCTCTACGTAGAATATATATGATCTGAATAAATCTATAGCTAAACTACAATATTTTTGCGAGCCACAGGCATGGATGCGAAAAATTGAATTTTAACTGAAGTCAAGATAGCCACCCAAGATAACCCACGTTTTTATGGTTCGCGCCTTCACTAAAAATGTCTTCGCTAAGTTACAATTTATTGCGAAATAAACAACAACAAAGTAAAATAAGTGTTCAAATTAAATAATCTTAGCAAATGTGCACAAATAAAACATACTAAGCCGCTAATTACGAACGGAAAACCAAAAATGCTTAGTTATTGCTAGTAAACCTCATGCAAAAGTACGTTACTTCGGGTTATAACCATTTTTAGACTACAGATTTTTGATATGTTGTGAAAACTGCTAAAACCTATCAGAAAAACCTAATTTCAATACCCTGGTCCTCGTTCGCCAAAAACCGGATCTCTCCATAAACCCAAAACACTAAATTAATTATAGAAAATTTTTACGAAAAAAGCCATGTGCAGTTTTTTGATAAGTCATAAAGGACACTAAAACCTATCAGAGAAACCTAATTTCATTGCCATGGTCCCGGTCTATCACCTAGAAATTCGCCAAAAACCAGACTTTTCTCAATTTGTTTTATGAATTCATAAATGATGAGGGATTGTAAAATCATAAACTGAGTTTTTACCGATGTAAAAAATAAGAAAGAGAAAGCAGGCAGTCAAGCGCCTGCTTGCCACAGCATATATTCTATTCGCCTATAGAACGTTTTGAATAAAATTGTACGCAATTCATATTTACAAAAATGGCGACAACTCATACAACATGCATATAACTTCTTAAGCAAGTGCATGGACAAACGCGTTAGTATTGCAAACATATGCCCGTAATTTGTAATCTTAAATGTACGCATTAAATATTGTTACTCCTTATAATTGGAGAGTCTCGCTCGGATTGCACGATCGAATACAATAAAACAAAAAAAACAAAAAAAAACTAAAAAAAAAGTGAAAGAAACGAAGCTGAAAGTGCAAACAGACGACCGAGTTTTCATATTAACTGAACTGAATAAAGTATTGAACAAAATTAAGAGCATTTGACTTGAACAAGCATGAATAGAACGAGAACTTCTTTTTAAAAAACAAATAATAAAGTGAATTCCGTCCATCCCCCAATTAAATTGCTTAATGTCTGTCATGTTTGGATCGTAAAGGATGAATTTTCGAGAAGACTATTCTACGCCATGTATAGTGAATGGATTTCAGAACACTTCTTGCGTGCTATTCGAGAATGTGCCGCAAAAGTTGATCGATCCGATCTTTTGCTTTTAATAGCGTTCGTCCTTGAGTGGAAGCACGTAAAATTTCATCAAAATAACTCAAAAATTGAGCAAAAAAAGGACAGAAAGTGATTGTATAATAAAAGGTGGACCGTGTCTTAAGCCCTTCTAGACCTTACGTACTGTCCGACACATTTCCCCCATACTTTCTATCACAAGTGATGTAGAGTGTAACATGTTGCACACATAAAATTTCTTATTTACTTTAGAGCACTTAGAGAACTAAGATATTTATTTAATCATCGCCCTGTGTCCATCTGCCCGTAATTGGTAAATTGGTAAATTTACAGGTGCGCTTGTTACATTTACACGCAAATTAAGATCGAAGCCTGCAGGTTGTCCTATAGATTCTCTTGATGCATAATCCATTCGAAAGCTGCTTTCCAATGGTAAAAAATTGGGAAAACCTTGTAGAGAAACCTTCAGGCTCGAAATAATATACACACTCATCTATAATAAACGAAAATTAGTAAATAATCCTTTGAAATATTTCAAAGCCTTTGCCACCTCCACATTAATTGTTCTGATGGTTTATTTATTTGCAAGCTACTCCTTGCACATATTATTCTTATTACCCTACCAGAAATGTATTTGATGTATGGCCGCATATTTGCTTACAAAGATCGTGGTCACATGTATTATGATTAAACTGGCGCATAGATAATAATTACTTTTTTTATATGAAGAACTGCTATCAGCTTTACGATGACGTCCGATTACTTTCGTTTCGAAAAATAAATGAAATGCAGATCGGATAGCTATTAAACAATTTAGAGTGAACGTAACCGATTTTCTTTTAGATTTCGGACCGAAAAGTGTGGACATGCAACATGGAGATCTTATCTTCTTTTTATACTCTACACTACTTGTCATATAGGGGTATGTTAAGTTGATGCATATAACCGCCAGAAGAACTTGAGATAGACCCACACTTCATTATATCGATCGATTCAAAATCACTTTCTAAATCAATCTAACCTTGCCTGTCCACCTGACCATCCTCTTTTCTTGGGCCACAATTTTTTAGATATCTTGATGACGTCTTTTGGTGATAGGGCCTGATATAATGAACTATGTCCCATTATAAATTTCTACTTGATTTCCTCGCAATTTTGTGAAATAAATCTGTAATGCTACAATCAATATGAACTTACCATTACGTCTGTCTACCTGTTTTATTATCTTTTAATCGGTAAACTTTTACTCTCCATTATCGGACAGTATAAATACAGTAGCGCTGTTCTTGTGTTTTAAACACACAGGAACACGAATCAAACACTCCACAAAGTATATATAGCTTTATCAGCGTAAAACCCTAAATCGACTTAGACCTACCTAGCTGCATGTCTACCTGTCCGCTCGTCTTTCTGTTTGTACGTACATCGTTGTTCGTGAATTGGTCATTGCCCCTAACGCTGACCTAAAAAGCTACCACTTGAGTCGTAGCCTCTCTTAGCTGATAGGAACAGGTCGAATTTGACGTTACAGTAGATAAAGACAAGCAAATTATATTTTATTTACGAAACACGCCCATATTTACCAAAACATTCGCAACCCTAATGTATTGGTTTGACGTATGGGTTCTTATTATTCGTCCTAAGCCGAACAAAACGTTCAGGCTTTCTCAAGTAGCGGCGGTAAGGCCAAAATATACACATATATGTATGCGAACCATGACAAAGTGAAATTAATTTTAATTTTATATCCAAAACCTAAGCCAAAGAGAAAGAAGGGAAAAAACCTGGTAAACATTTTGCAGTGTACATCTATGAAAATGTGGCTGTTAAGCTGCGATTCTAAATAGAGTGTGACACTTTTTCCGTGCGTAATTATGGCCGAAAAGTCGCAAAATTTCCCCCTATATATTATTAGCTGCTGATGGACGGAACTTGCAAATAGAAAGAAGTGATTTACTTCCGAAAAATTCGACAAACGTTGCTTGCAATGTTTTTAATTTGTTTTTTTTTAGGTATTATTTTTAAATTTAGTAAAAATCTTTTATATAAAATAAGTTTTCAAATGGGCTTTCACTTTAATAAACCAAACAGTGGAATTTCATATTTTTACCAGACCTATTTTTGTGTGACCGGGCATAAATTTTTCGGGCGCTTCAGATTATAATGTTTAAAACTTTGATTTTGTTTGCGGTAAACACCGCAAACGGTTTGTGTATATAAAATATGTATTTTCTACGGTTTATTTTGTTAAAAGTAAAAGTTGATTCTTTTATGCATTTTAGTCTCTATTACACTTCGTGTTCCATTCTCCACAGCCATGTCGATAGGATTGCCAAAAAAAAATTAACACAATTAGCTCATTGTATTTTACTCTCAAAACTTCTTTTATTCAATACGCATATAGTAAAGGGAGTGTTAAAAAAGAAAAAGATACCTACCTACCTCCTATCTCGTGGCACCTGCTATATTTAACGTACAATGACAACGTTTCAACGACAACGATTGTAAAGAAGAAGACAATAGCCCGCCTCAGTCCGGCCGGTCTTTTCTTCATATACTCGAAACGCGACAATACTACAACGTACTGTCATCGGAACTAGAGATGAAGTGCAAAATGTCGAAATGATTAAATACATAGAAGGACGCGTAAAATCATTGACGATTTTCCATATTGACACGAAATCAAGTTGAACAATAGTTTGCAAGAGAGCGTAACTGGCCAAAATCCTTAGCGGATTTCATATTAAACTAACAACACAAGCCACAAGTAATGTTCTTAGTATGTTTTTGTTTTTTTGCCGTTTACTATTATCAGTTAAATGTTGGGTTAAAATTTTCTGCATTTAACTATCGTTACGAAGAAGACATAAAGTTTAAAAGTTTAACTAAGAATATTCCAGAACCTACACTATAGTTACAATGTTCTTATGCACACGGATTGTTTTAATGGAATTAATCTAATTTCAATGAATTAATACGACCTCTGCCTTGTAATGAAGTCAACTGACATAAACGGTCTAAATATTTCAAGAAGTTTTCTTTCCTAAAATCAACTTTTAGTATATGGGAGTGCGTATATATATGTATATATATGTACATACGATATACATATAAGCGTAAAACAGCTAAGACTAGTTGGATATCGATTTAATATTAAAAGAAAATAGTTTCACTTATTTCGCATATTCATTCAGTTTGAGACATTTGCAAATAAAATACATATACACAAATACATATAGCATTGATATTTAAGAGTCGCTTTCAAAAATTATATTAAATTGAAACTGATTAGGAATAATCGAGTTTGTTAAGCGCATATATCGGCAAAATGTAAGTCAACTAAACTAAAAAATAAAGCAGAAATGTTTCAATTTTATTTTAATTTATTTTTGAGTGTTCGGCGTTTAAGGTTAACAAGTTTGTGTCTTAAGTCTTCTGTTTGGTTAGGGTTTTTATTTTTCTTTTGCAAATTTTATGGTTAACGTTAACCTTTACAATTTCTTTATAACTTAATTCTCCGCTAAAGAGCTTTACAAAATGGAACAAAGAAAAAGAGGAAGAAAAAGAGGAAAAAAAATAGAAACAAAGAAGTAACAAAGAAAAGTACAACAAGGTACATACAAATTTATTCCCACAAAAACAATAAGTGCTCCAAATTTAATGGTAAATTACCGTTTACCCAGCCAAACTGAACAGAAAGCAAAAAAAAAAAAAAAAACAACGATCGACATCAACAGCAGCAGGCTGTCTGCTTCCATAATACAACGGCTACCGGTGCATAAGGTTACCCTAAGAACGACCTACAAAACAATGCACACGATTTCTTAAAGGAAAAAAAAAATCAAAACCAGAAGTTCAATACTACACAAACAACAACGGCACAAACAACTAAACCTCCTTACACAAAACAATAAAATCATTCTCCTGTTTTTTGATTTTATTTCATTTTAAAGAAAAAAAAGGGCCAAACTATGCATACAAAATGAAGCCACAACAATCTAAGCAAACAAACGAACAGACAATCAAAAAAAAAAAAAAGAAAAAAAGATAAACAAACAAATAGAGAGAACGACGAGCAATAACATTAAAAATGCTGGTTTTAAATGTGCTAAGCAAGAGCATACTATCTCTCCTTTAGTTTAACAGAAAATTTGAATTTAAATTTCCAAACTTTGGTATTGATCTGGGTTCGGGGAGGCGACGGGGCTCGGCAAAGGTAAGGAATAAGACTGAGATGTGCATGTGAAATAAATGAACAGTTAATGTCTCGAATTAAATAAACATTAAAGTGCAAGCATCACTACTACTACCATTACTACTACTGCGGCAATAAGAAGAAAAAAATAATAGAAAAAAAATTGGAAAAAAGCAGCAATAACAACAACAACAACTATTACTACTACATCAAGCAATATACTGCCACCAACATCATCATGATCAGTAATGTGTTCGTCATCATCGGCAGCCTGGTAACTGTGGATAAGTGTAAGCATATGGTACAATGTAAAACAATAACAACAATAACAACATTTACAACAATAATAAACAAACATTAGAAATAGTATAGTGAATTGCTGCACCATAATGTTGATTATTGTTGTTGTGTGCTACACTTGTTGTAAATTTTGATATGGTTGTTGCTCAACGGTTAAATGGATTCTGATGATGATGATTTTCCGAAATGTATGCGGGAGTTGCAGTAGCTGAACAACTGAAGCATCATCAGCACCGTCAGTTGAGAGTCTTCGTCATTCAAGTACAATATTGTTTGTTTAGCATCGCCACTGTGTCTTATATGATCGTGGGTTTGGTTGGGGTTCTGTGTTTTATTTCAAATATTTTTTTATTTTTATTTATTTATTTATTTTTAGTTTTTCTTTTTTTTCATTTTGTGTTCATTTTGTTTTGTCTTATTTGCCAAGATTCTCTGCCACAATTTTACCTTGGCTTCGTGACTTTTAAACTTGATTTGAATTTGTTGATGTTGTTGCATTTGCAGTGATTTTCGAATTTCATCTTTTTTTTCTTTATTATTTTTTTTTTTTGTTTTCTATTTCTTTTTATTTTAAAATGAACTTGTGCTTATGTTATGCGCTGGATGCTTGTATGCTTAAATATAAAAATGTACTCGCGCATATATACATATATATACAATCGTCTTGTATAAATTTAAGATTCCAAAGTAAAAATTTCCATAGAAACAGTTTAACACAGAAAACACACAACACAAAAATAAAAAAATGGCCAAGAATTGCTAAGAATTTTGGATGAAAGCATTTATTCAATTGTACGTGTGTGTGTGTGTTTGCTATGTACTGTAAAGAAGTTTATTTAAATTGTTTTAAAATTGGTTTTGTTTTGACAATACAAACATAAATAAATAAATAAAAGTAGAAAATGAAAGATTGAAAAAATCAACAAACTGGAAAATAAAAAATTTAAAGCGCTTTTCAATTCAATTGAGATATGATAACAGAAAAATTAAGAGTTTTACACTCGAGTTTCACCGAAGTTATTTGTTCGTTTGTCTCATTAAATTGAACTCCGGTCGGCTACAGTAGCCTGACCTGCTCATCAAATAACCGTCAAAACACAACATTTTTTAATCCCATTTATCCAAGTGCTTTTGTAGTGGAAATGTGGAAGTCTCACGCTTGCAGTATGTCTGCACTTGTTCAGAAATCAACTGCTACAGCCACTGCAGTTAGCTGAAAAGCTAAGAAAACGAAATTGACTGCAAATAGCTGGGAATTATATAGTAGGTAGTAGCATAAACATTAGCATTAGTCTACAGCTAATGATTGCTCAATATATTTTGATCGGTCGTATGATGAGAGATATTCAAGATTCATTTATTCAAGTTTTAATACCTGTTATATCCCAAGGAACATGCTTCCATTAATGACATATGGAAATGTCTGCATCAAATACTTCATAAAGTGTAGCAACGATTTTGTGTTGTTTTAGTATCCGCACTTTTGTAGTACATCCTGTAAAATTATAAAACGAAACTGAACAGCGTGGCTTGAAGCTCGTCAACATTAGGGCTTAGAAGCTTTGCAAAACTTGGGTTAAATATTTTGCGTAATCAGGTAAGTAATCAATACAAAAGTGGTCTGCTTGGCCAACTTATGCCTTTACAGTGAAAAATATTCTATACAATCTTTATATACACACACATTGGTCTGAGATTGTAGTTGTGGTCAGCGCATCATATAATACTTTTTGACTGTTTTTTAAACATTTCATTCAAGTTGCCAATAGTAAATTTGTTTTCAATATTTAACTTGGTATTATATCTATATGTGACGGATTTACTTTTAAAAAAATAATCTATGTGTGGTATGTAAGATATTTCCATAAAAAAATTGGTAAAAAGGCTTTAGGCGTAGAGTGCTACGTATACACCACCATTAGACCTCACCAGTACATTAGTTTAATGCAACAAAACAAGATTTATGTTATTATTGCTTACACATTAACATCTGAGTTATTGCACACTTGACATTACATAACCGAAGAACGACATATGAGCGTAGACATAGCAACATAAGCTAAATGTAACTAAATCAACAACAATATGATGATGATTTTATACTTGCAGTCGCATTTTTTTTTTTTTTTTTTTTAATGAAAGAACCCATGAAATGATTAAATCGGATAGAAATATAGATAAACGTTATAAAGCGATGATACGCGTGTCAGGTACGCTAATGGAACTATTTGGGCTGATTTACGCGTTGATTAAACTAAAGTGTAGCGCATTCAAAAACGAACTTAAAACTCGCATAATAACATTGGCCGTTGAATATCTTCCAAGCTTGAATCAAGAAAACTAACAGTGCAACTAATTCGATGATATATAGGAAAAGTTTCACGTAAAATACAACATAAGTGACTGCAAATCAATTGCAGTGACATGAAAAGTGTTTGAAATATATTTTAAAATTTTAAAACCCTATACCCGATGACAAGCGACTGTACGTAATGAGAAATGGCCGCAGATCAATGGTTATATCAATCGAAAGTTTGCGAAATGTTTTCTTCGTTTTTCTTTTCCTTGTTTCTTTTAACTTTTTAAATTATTGCCAATAAGTTGGTAAAAATGCATAGAAAGGTTAATGAATAATAATAAATAAATAAATCAAAAGACTTAAGACACAAACTACTTCTTACCAATTATGCAAGTGGAGGTAAAATCATAAAGTAAATGCAATCCTTCATTTAACAACAATAAAATGATTTTTACTTTTACCAGCGGTCCAAGCGGTTAGTTTACTTCTTAAATGTAACTGAGATAAATATTCGGAAAACTTTTCCGACAAAAACCTATTTCGCATTGAATGTAAGGCAATAAGATATAATAACAATTATTAATAACTGTCAGACAAGCAATAATTTGAATCACTTATGCGAACAACAATAACTAACAATAGCTAAACAAAAACGCAAGCGTGGAGAAAGAGCAAAAGGAAATTTGCACAAAATTGCTTATAGATGAACAATGGGATGATTGAGGTTGAAACTAAGCAACATTGAATAGACATTTGACAACCTTGCTACCGAGTTATCCTAAAATAAAAGAAAAAGCGCATTTGTTATACATATTTATATATATGTATATAAGTGTTAAATTTTTTAATATTTTTGTATATATTTCCTTTTACTTATTTTCCGTTTCTTTTTCCTAAAATTGTTTAACATGTTTCCACGCTTTTCTTTCGCATTCCTAGTGAAATTGTTATCGTTTCTTTTCCTTTTCTTCCTTTTTTTTTGTCGTTTTTTGTTTTTTGTTTTTTGTTTTCTTGTACACTACACACTCAAAAATAATATTTAATCTGTTCCTTACTCAGCAGGTGTTACGTATGTCAAATTTGTGATAATGTTCACACCGTGATACCACTTTGCATAATATGCGCGCTAACAGCAAAAAGCATCAGCATAATGTATATACATGCATTCACACGGTCTTAACTAGTGGTCTTGCACAGTTACCCACTAATGGGCACCTCGGGTGACAACGAAATCTGCCTAAATTGACAAACAAATGCATTTTTTTTCTTTCTTTCTCTCTCTCTCTCTCTCTCTCTCTCTCTCTTTCTCTCTCTGCATTATTTTAATATTTTCTGGTTTAGTGGGAGAAGACAACCAACCGCACGGAGGCCATATGCATTTATATCAAAACTAGCAAGTAACAACATTCATAGTTTCATAAACAACAAGTATAATGTGGGGAGGTTTTGTCCATTTTTTTTTTTATTTTTGTTTTGAGAAAGATTGACTAGGAGTTTTCTTTGTATGAAAAAAGCGTGACGATCTGTTTTGTCTGGTAGAGTGCTATTCACATACGTATATACAGAACGAAATGTTTTGATTGTCGCTTGAGAATACTTAACCAGTAGTCAGTTCTATCAAAGAAAATGAACAAAAACATTAGCTTTTCGCCCGTTATTTTCTACTCATCAAGAAAAAAATTATTAATAACACGATGAAAAACGGATTTTAAATGAACTCTTTTTCTGCTTTTCCTCCATTGTTTGCTGTGAATTTAAACGCTTGTTTTAGACAAATACATACGGGAATATAATTATGCACAAGCTTCGTGCATATGTGCGCAGGCATACGTCGCAAACCGTTTGTTTGCATTGCTATCATATATGCAGCATTGCTGACAGTGTGCCAAACATAATTCTTTTCATTGCATGCAATTTTAATATTCGTTTACTAGTTCTGTAACTGTGTAAATGTTCCATAGGCTTATAAAAGTGTTTTTCGTCATTTTCGCTTACCATTCTTTCATCGTGATGCAGTAGCCGAAAATTGTCTGCCAAATAGTTTTACGCTAATGACGTCTAGTTCGCCCTAAAGAAGGAGTACACAATGTACCAAAATTTGTTTTTATAAACATTTTACATATGTAGTAGTGTACAAATGATCGTCCCAACCGAACCCAAAACTGAGTTATAGTTTAAACGATTGTGCACTTTTAATTTAATGTTTTCCGTTATCGAAAACGTATGTATTATGTAAAAATGTCAGTAAAAACGACTTTTGGAAAATTCCTTTCTTCTTGTGACAATTGAAAAAAGTTTCAATTAAGAAAAGGCAAAGAAGACTTACTGTATGTTTATCGTCCTCCTCCTTTTCCCCCCTGGTTGAAATCTGATATTCCTAATAATGAAATTTTGAGTGCTTCCTTTAAAAAATATCAATGTAAAAGAATAAATAAAAAAGGTGGACGAGTACTTATAGCAGTACATACTTCAACAGCTTCTTGCGTTGTTCAACATGACAATAACTTCGAAGGAGAATTTTTATGTCTGCCCGCAAGTTGTTATCTACGTATTCCCCCCGTTTTGAAAATGTTTTTGTATTTTTTGCATCTTTCTCTACCTCAAGAAATTGCTAATTCAAGGGACCCCATAGTTGCGCTTGATCATTTGAATTTATCCATGACGTTTTTTAAAAATGGCACGGGCAAGCTGCATTTATCATCTCTTCTTTGTTCTTCTATAACTGTTTTTTTTTGTTTTTTTTTGTATTATTTCAAAGTATCTGCAAACTATATGAAGTAAGTACCAACACTAGCTCTTAGACCTCGTATTTTGTAGTTCATCCGAATTATCTACTGTTCATTCAAATCCTTTAGCTTTCTGCATAATGCTTAGAAATCGCCTATCTATGGCGTATGTTCCTTAGAAAAGGTGTCCCTATTAACTCCAAGTATAAAACTTTAATTAAACCATTAAAAAGTTCCTTTTTAAGTAAACAAATTTTTCTACTATGACTAGATGATTAGCAATTATTTCAAACTTTTTACGCTATGCCCAAATGCGCAAAGTCGCTGTCCGCGCTTTGCGTTACGAAGCTAAAGCAAACGAAAAAAAAAATTTGAAGGAAACCGAAAAGTTTTTATGCGTTTGCGGATGCTAGGAGCAACGCTAACGAGTACTCTTTCTATATGCGTCTTAACGGAGATTACTCAAAGGATCTTGCAATGGTATCTAACAAATTTTTTGCAAGATTTTTTTGAGGTAATTCGTTCTAAAGACCATCTTCGCACAATCTGACCATCATTTTTCTAGTAAAGCGTATAATAGTTTCTCTAACATCATTTTGTCCGAATAGGAAATTCGAAATGACTCGAGTTTCCTTAAAGATATTTTTCTTCCCTCCTTCATATGACAAATTTCCTGCAACTTCATATATTGTTCTGATAACGCGGTACGACATCTGAGCGATATATTCAATTTGTTGCTTGCATCTGATATTTTCCCAGAGCTATGAAAAAGTAGTCTCATTGTTCTCATATTTAACGATCACTATAGGAATGACATAGACAACGTGACAAGGGCTATAACTAGACTTACTGTTCTAGCTAAGCTCTTTGCGTGCTTGGTTACGATCAATTAATTCTATTATTTCCCAATGTCAGCATGGTTTTATCTCCAGTAAATTTACATTAACAAATGTATTCGAAATGCCCTGTTATATCTTCCAAGGGTTCTCCAAAGGTCAGCAAATTTACGTTATTTGAATCCTTAAACGCATGAACTTTTGGTTTGAATTTTAAAAAATTTTTTCTTATAAGAATGTGGCCAAACACAAGTTACGTAAAAAATTATTTTAAAAATGTAGAGGTAATAAGATTGAGTATTTATTTCGAAAAAAGTGGTATGTAGACGTTTGGCAACCATATGCGTTTATTACTACATTTATTGCAGACGTTGACAAATGATTATGTATTTATATTATTTACATAATATACTATACCAACTAGCAATTTTCATATTGTTTATGAACGGTATATAGCAAAGGAATTGCGAATTTTGTTGTCCGCGAAAATCTTTTGCACGCTGGGGGTTTGGATCTATTTTACGAACTGCACCTTTCTTCATCGTACCATCTACCGTCAGTTCGTATGTTTCTTGGTTCTCTAGATTACTGGCTCTTCCTCTTTTATACCCACCATGCCCATCATTATAAGAACATAATGTCTCTGCAAGTTCCCATCTGTATTCACCTAATGTAAGGTGTTTTTGGTTTTTGTTTTTTGTTTTTTTTTATGTAATACGTACGAATTGATCACTGCCATATCAATCACGTTATAAAATAATGTAACATTATTGCGACCTTTGACTCTGATCCCATACCTACCGAAAAAGCTGTTATAAGCACACCCAGAAAGTGAACATACAAACGTATTTATTGGGTTTATTGGGAGCGTATTGTTCCATAAAATATGCTACTTCAATGGAAGGCATTTATTTGCTCATCTGGAAAGAGCCTTAGATCAAATGATGCCATATTTACAAAAAATTTATTGAAGTGTTCCACAACAAGTCTTGTTTTATGAAAATGATCATGGTTTGAATGCTCAACAGGTTTGTGCTGTGGATTATTATTGAAACGAATTATGGATCTCATTTTCTCCAATCTATTTACTGTCATCATCTGTTGTATATGCTCGAAGCCATATTTACCTTACTAGGATCTGACATTTGCGTAGTGATAGACCATCGTATGATGAAGCAAAATAATGACAGAAATTGGCGAATTGGCGGACAATGAGAAACATTGTTTTACGTGGTGTACAAAATTGTTTGTTCGACACTGATTAGTGACTATGTCGTTATTTATAAATTCGGAAAAAAAAAATTGGAATGGGATTTGATGTGAAGCTAATCGAGGAGAAAGATCGGTGTCTCCTGTGAAACCTCTTTCTGGGAACGGAGTAGAGTAAATCTCTAAATCTAAAACACACAGAAAAACTAGGGAACCAAATTCTACAAATGACAAAACCAAATACACATTCATGGCGCTTTACCATGCGCGTCATGCAACTAGCGATTGCCGAAGAGATTAAGAATACTTCGCGGAGCATTTCGGAGAAAAACGGGATTAACATAACGAAGCAACATGCGTGTAAAACCATTCATATTAGCGAATATTAGTGAAAGGCTAAGTCAGTTGAATCGAGAGAGTTGAATCTCTATATTCGGGCGGACAAGATCAGAAGAAATATTGTGAATATAATATATTCCTGCAAATAGTTTGCAAAAAACTCAGTGGTGAGAACAGTTCTACGTTACACTCAATAAATGCAAGAAATTGTTATTTTGCAGAAATTCCTTTATATCGACTGCCAACTATAAAAGATGTTTTGCAAATTTTGGGGTCGTTTTTGCTCCCACACTTCACTGCCCTTCTAAGACATACGTTCATTTGTTAATAAAGCCAGACAGATGTACTTTAGGCTTTAGCAAAAAGTGACCTCGTGTATGTGATAATATTTACATAAAAAAAGTTTATTCATTGCTTTGCTTAGGCCAGTTCTAGAGCACACATCAATAGTGCGGCCTCCAGGTTATGAATGAGACACTGATGTAATCAACTAAATATTATTAGCATTTATTCGCCTTTTCTGATTCGCTGAGCCAACAAATAACGTTAATAATTCATTCATCATAATGGAAATTACATTCATTGCTCTTCATTCCATCCGATTGATGGAGTATGCGTAATACCTTTTAAAACAGCAAGAATGCTCAGCAATGTCAGTCGCTCTCACAATATTCTTATTCTTCCTTCTTAACCTGTTAGAAGAGCTGACACATAGTAGTTAATAATGACTTTTTGGTATTTAGATCCAATCCTACTTCTGAAAGGTGAAGAATAAACCGCAGGTGTCGAAATAGGGCTTCGAATAGGGCTAAGGAGAGACAAGATGAAACACCTTCGACATGTCTTCGGGGATGCTGATACGGCGGATACGGGATTGTGAACTGTTTTGTGGGAGCATAGATATGCGGGCAATAGTAGGGATATTATTTGAAATGGTGATCTGGTGATCCGTTAAACTGTTTCTTTGTTGCGGATCATGATTTCCGTTCCTCCAACAATATCGATGATTGTCGAACATTTCATTAAGCACCAAGCTTTCCAGGCTTCAAGTGTCTAAGGGTCTATGAATCCCAATGTGTTGCTTCATTGCTACTCTGCCTTACGGATTCTGTCAGGATAAATAGTAAGATTGGAACTTGAACATCTTTAGACCTTTTTAAGGTATTTAACTTTCTGCACCACGCGACCTTGTGGAGCAGGGAGAGACTTAGGCGGCTAATGCGGCTTGCAAGCTTATTTCTTCGTACCTTCGCGGTGGATCACAATTTTTGGATCTCAAAGGAGCCAAGGGGGGAGTATATTTGCTTGCTTACGTTTGCTAGGCTTCCGTAGGGATAGGTTTTGGGACCTATATTGTTTATTCCATATAATATAATAGCATTCATGGGTAGCTTCTGGCGTGTGCGAGATTTTCTTATAGGATTATGTGTTTTCATTAGCCAATTGTGATCGCACCTCCAATGAGGCCCTTCAGCGATGTGTAGGTGGCTGGGGCTGGCACGTGCCGTTGTGGACCTTTTAATTTTAATTCTTTCTGTCGCCAGTGTTTCCCTGACGTGAGGTTTCATCATAAAACTGTTTACTACCCTAATCGTTTGGTTGTCATGATTGGCAATGATCTCTCTTTTGGTAAGCATGTGAACATAATATCTGGCAGAGTCTGGAGTACTCTAAGCATGATATAAGCTACAAAAATGCATCTATCTCTGCAGATTAGATGGAAATTAGTTCATGCTCTTCATACGCCTCAGATTTAGTGTTGACTTGAGCTTGTTTCCGCCTCTCCTAGGATGCGATTGATGACTTATGTAGTTTCTGGATTCGTATGTAATAATGACTATGTGAAACGTCGTAACTTGGTTATGTTTCACAACGCGATGAGAACTGGTCTTCCCTTGGTGTTATGTGATAAATTTAGATTTTTGCACTGTACTCGAAATCCTCGAATTGTTTTGAGGAAGGTTGTTTGCGGCGAGAGTGGCTCGCTGCTGGAACTGCTTGCCCTTCCGGAGTCCGTGTTTTCTCACATTCTAATAATGTTGCTTGCCTTAAATTTGTGGATTATTTTCGCAGTCACGCACGATTACCCCTTGGATATGGAGAGTTAGCTGGGGCCGAGTTAATACTGGCGGGCATATGCTATGTGCTCTTTGATCTCTACATATATTTTGCACTATTGACTCGGGAGCTGTTTTAAATGGTGTGGCTAATGGCATAACCACGTATTTCTATACGTTTTAGTTACTGTAGTTATCTGCCTGCGGTATACGTAAATCGTTTTAGTCTGTGTGGCTTGTACCGAGTGTTTGAATAAATAAATAAATAATGCCACAAATGTTTTTCTGAATAGCTCGCATTACAAGCTTGCGAGCACAGCGCTAGCACTGTCCTCTTTGCAGGATTCAACAATTCTGAGGTTTGGCGAGTTCACCGTCATATTAGCCCTGGCGTATTGTTGTCAATGACTCTTGAAAGGAATCGATCTCGTTACGTTCAAGTAAATGCTTTAAGGAAGTTATTAACATCAAGTCTCTTCGTCATATGCACGAGCCTTTGTGCGTTCATCGACTGGCTGTCGATTGTACTGTCATTGAATTTGAATGTTAGAGCAATACTGTGCAAAGTTCATGCTGCTTTACAAAGCTTTAACCTGCACCTAAACATGGACGCTTCAATAGTTTTTACAAGGCAAGCTGCGTTTGCAAGTGACGTGTAGCTGACACAGCATATTGTGATTTCAATACTTTTTAGATTGCCCGATGTAAACCATGGTAACAGCGGCTCCACCCAACTAATTAAAATGATCATCAAACGAGTCAGAAACACAAACTATTCAAATAAATTTTATATTTTTATGATTTTTTCGTGAGTTATTAATAAACTTTAAAATATTTTTGATTTGACCTAATTGTTTTGACCCTCTAGACAAGAAGAATATAAAATTCCGGAATTCCAAATTATTTTCAATTAGCCTAACAATTGGCAAAAAGACATTACGAGATTTCATTTTTTTTTTTTTTTTTTTACGTATTTTAAGCATTCAACCAATAACATTTTTATGAATTCTTCTATTTGTGAAAACATGTAAGACCACCCACTGTAAATGTAGACGCCATTTTTATACTCATCGCATGCGCATACTACTCATGTTAGAAGATGTGCGGCCTTTGTTATAACGTATGCGATGTGATCCCTTTGATGAGTAATCGTTTTAGATTTAATCTCAAAATTTTAAAACAAAACCATTGGTACGTAGACTTGGAAAAGAAAAGTCAAAAATTTTGCTATTAAATTTCTATTGGTTGCTTGTTACTAATAAAGTCCTCAAATATAAAAGCCGACTAAACTTAATTTATTGAATGTTTTTGTTAACCAATTGGAACGAAAGCGAAATGTAATTAAAAATGTTTTCGTTCAATCCAAGGGATCGCTATACAGATTTTCAACTTGATGATGTCGTATGTCGATGACCTATTTTCCTCCTTTCGCAGGCTTATGTCGCAGTGCCCTGATACTTTGAATGAGCTGGGAAAGCACAACAATACTCAACTAATTGAGTTATCAAATAGAATGGAGAGACTTATTGTTCAACACGGACGAACAATCCGAAGGATGACGACATATTGTGAACCTTTCTGCGACGTATCAAGAAGAAATGATCGTAGACGACCATTGGAAATATACCACAGGATAACAGCAGACAAGAAGATTTATAAAATCTCGGAAAACATACCTACGCTTGGTCACTAGCACTTGGGACGTGATTCTCTCAGGTATGTGCCGTAAAATATGGAAAACCCCACAACTCCAAATTCTGCAAAGTGAAAGCTTTCACGCAAATCCTAGACCATCTGCATAATCAGTTGTCAGCTGTTTGCCGAACGTTTCGCATCGCAGAGTTTGGTCCTCTGAATCAAAGAAGGTGACGGGATTCGCAGGAATCCTTAAGCTAGAAGCCTAGGAGTTTGAGCGAGTGCAATAGAGGCTTCAGATGACGATACAGATATCCCGTACACAATAGCACAATATCCATCTCGAAGACCGTATTAGTTGCAGCGAACAGAATTACACCATTAAACCTCAGACTTTACAGTGTAAGAAGGCCCACAAAGGTCAAGGAATTAAATTTATTAGATTCGACAACTGCGTAAAAATGAAGCCAATGTGGTGGTGAATGCACACTAATCTGATATACATTTGAACTCAACGAAAGACTTATTGTATCGAATTTTTTTGGTGTCTTCAGCAGCCAACGGAGGTACCTGAAAACCTTCTTCTACCAAATATTTCGTTTTTTTTTTTCCTTAGGTTTTCATTATTTAATGGTAACTACAAGAAAATGAGAAACTTAAAAAAAAAAAAAAACATTTCTTTTATAGCAAATAATCTATGAAAGAGCTGAGGAACTACAAAAATAAAAAAAAAAGACTAGAAGTAGTATCACATTGCACGTAGTCATTACAACATATGCATAGTAAATTAAAATAAAACAAATAGTTATTTACATGAATAATGTTGGCAATTCAACTATTACGAAACGTAGCAACAACAAAGAGCGAGAGACAGAGAGTTACATACTTGTACGCATATTTATATAAGTGGCGATCGTTAATAGTGAACATATTCGATATTATAGACTTGTGCCAGTCGTAAGCTACAGCCGACCAAGGGGCGAGTGTTTCCTGATATGTCCAACCACACCAATAACATGCATAAATGTATAAACAAAAAATCTTACAAAATTATTAATTAAAGGCGCCATTCTTAAGGCTTGCGGAGAGAATGAACAAAAACAATAGCAACAACAATAAAAGTTAATATTTTTTTCCACTTTTAATATAAAAAATACTAATTAATCTCACTAAGGTTGTGTTGCGAGTGTATTAAATATTTTTAATGATTGCCTTTGCATTTTATGAAATGACCGATAAGTGGCATTGACTATATGCATGGCTGTCTCTATATATATCCGTATGTTTGCTTGCCTGTGTGTCTTTTTAAATCTTAAAATCAAGATGTGCCATTAATGCCACATGCACACATATAAATAGGCGTGACTTAAGCCGGATTTATTAAACGTTTCTTAATACATTAACATAACTACATATATTTTATTATTATTTTTTTGTTTTTTTATTTATTTATATTTTTTCATATCATATACCTTAGCAATAAATAATTGATCATCTTAGTGTTTATAATAGTGTAATATAAAAATATTTTTGCTTGTGGTGTGTGTGTGTGTGTGTGTAATTATTGCAATAAACTTCTCAGACAACTGATAATAAATAAACAAATAAATCACAAAAAGTTGCGATGCAGTCTACATTACATGCTTATAAGACAAATCGCGGCGAGCAAAAATCTGCTGTTTCTTATTAAAAATTAATGATACTTATCAAGAGCATTTGAAAAGTTAACAAAAACAAACTAGTCATAGAAATAATATATATACATACGTATATATATATATATGTTTTATTTAGAAAAATTCTATGCTCGAATGTCTCATTTAATCGAATTCAACATATGCTGCTGCGATGAGAATTTGTCTTTCCCCTAAAAATGGCCAATCAGTCATATCTTGCATATTCATACATACATGAGATTTTGTCATTATATTTCACGCACTGTTGCTCTTTCGATAATTTGTGAAAAATAATGTAAGGAGATTTTTGCTCATTTCTCCACCAAACATAATTTAATAACAAACAAAAATATGTAAAGAAAATTATCCATTAATCTGGTTTACACCGTTTCTTCATATATTCGATTTAATCGATAACAATTTTTTGCACAGAAACAACATTTAAAGAAAGGATAGCTATTACTGAGAATACTTTTGGGTAATTTTCTAAAGCTCATCATAACATGAGGCTTTTAGCAATTGCTTGTCTAACATTCCCAGCGTAAAAAATAAAATCAAACAACGAAATTCAGGAATGCATATTTACTTATTCCATTTTGCTTTCGTGCCATAAGTGTCGGTGTCAAATCGAGAAATGTATTCGAAAACGGAAAATTCCGAAGCATTCCCTATATTAATAGTCAATTGTGCTTAATCGACTTTGAACAAATATGACACCGCATAGAATGACTTATTCGATAACCTACTGACTGTTGAAAAGACTCGCATGAACTACGAATAAAGATGTTATTATGTCAGTTGCTCGTCGTAGTCAATTATCGATTACGAATGGTTGAAAGAACGAGAAATATATCGGTCGACTGGGCTTAGCAGGACCATTGCAATCTTTTACTTGCATATAAGCAAAATCCATTGGCTGTCAATTAGATACCAATCAACGACTTTGTGCGGAATCTAAATAATTATTTAAATGTTATTATAACTTTAGCAAGACGACATAAACGTTGAGATATCAATCATTCTTCCTTGTTTCGTGATCCTCGAAAATCTTAATTGCGAGAAACGTACTTAACGGCAAACATTTGAAAAACAACAAATTTACCCTATCTAGGCTAGAATTAGATCTACTACAATTCACAGGTTTCTTCTTACGAAATTTACATTTCACGAAGAGCACAGAACGTCGACTAAAACAATTCGGACAACGGAATTCCTAGACAAAAATGCTATTGCATTTCCTGCAACGTAACAAGATTTGTTTATTCATTCATTTGCTTTAACTTCATTCTATTTACGTGGCGAACACAACCCTGTCCCCGTCCGCTAAAATAGCCAAAAGCGAAATACTCATCACCAAAAACAGATTGGAACCAATTTTTTTTTTTTGATGTTCCCGTAATAACGTCAGACACACACCCAAGTCCAGGTGTCTTTGAACAGAATACACTTCGTAGTCGATTTAACGAAGTTGTTGTGATCGTAAAAATTACAATAGAAAAATGTATGTAGGCTTTTGATCTATTTCAACAAACCTCCTATTTGTAAATGAACTTGGCTATATGTGCATCACGTTATCGATCAGATATTGTACTCGACCCTTGGAGACTTTCAAAATTTATTTTCCCTCGAAAAAGCAGAAAAAGGTATTTTTATAAAATATAATCATCGCTTTTACAGCAGGTCATAAATATGTACATAGTTTACGTTATTATTAATCTTTTTTTTTTTTAACTTGGAGCTCATTATTTGTTTGGGAGATCATACGTCAGTATCTTACTACATTAATCGTTCGTTAATATTGCAAATCCTTGATCTACTCTTTGATTAATAAATAACAAGACAACATTAATATAAAAAAAAAAAAACATGTTTACTGTACGGTAAGTGCAATAAAGTTCTTGGCTTGTTTCCGCTATGTAGTTGTAGGGCAACGAAAGGAAAGATTTACTCTGTTAACAAGGAAGTGTACGGCGCTTGATCAAAAACATGGTTATTGTCTAATTTTGTTACTAAATGCGCATATTTCTTTCGCCTCCAGATCTAGCTTGTGTAAACTCTATTTTTCAATATTATTATTTTTTTTTTGAGTTATTGTTAACAAATATAAATGTATATAAACAAAATTGTAAATTTAATAAATGATTGTTCTTATTGAACAAATAGTAGAAACAAACAATCCGCTTGAGTGGCCGTGTAGGCAAAGGATCTCGACTAACAACCCAATGGGAGAGAGAAAGACAGAGACAGAGAAAGAGAGAGACAGAGAGAGAGAGAGAGAGAGAAAGAAATGATATTTATTAAATAACAAAAATCTACTGATAAATAAATAATAAACGATTTATGCTTATGTCTTTCGCTTAGTCCCTAATATAAAACAAACAAAGACCTCAATAAGAGACAGATTTAACGAAGGACTGAATATAAGGAAATGAGAAAAAATTAAATGAAAAATAATATCAAGTAACTAAGTATAAGTATAAGCAAATAAAATATTACATAAGACATGCTCCAAAATGCATATATGAAAGCTTATGAGCAACAACTATTTACTCAGAAAGTGTATTGACCTAAATCGTTCCTTGGCTTGGGTTTAAATGGAACCTTAAACTAATTCGTTTCTTATATTTTTTGTTTATTATAAAGACCGGATTATGGAAAAAATGTAAAACATAAGCCTCGCAGCACAAATGCACGCCTCTTGGTATGGTTATGATTTCAATATAAACGATTTGCCGTGTATTAGAAGAAAAAGAGAAAAAAGTTAAAAATTAAAGAAAAAGCAGGCTGACGTTTAAACTTAAGCATCGTCATCCTCATCGACATCATCGTCATTATCATTTAGGTAAAAATAATTTTCACGACAAGCACACGTAATGCAAGTTAAGCAAGCATTGGTAATATTCTCATGACCTGCCAATCTAAGCTTAGAAAACTTTTGTTGTTGTTTGTTGTTTGATCAGGCAGACAATGTTGGCAATGTTAACATAAATTCACACCTCTGGTCATAACGAGTCCAAATTATACAAACATACACCAATACCTTTAGTTAGATTATCTACAAGCCAACCAACCAACCAAACAACCAACCAAGCAACCAGCAAACTAGGCAGCCAACCAGCGATATAGTGATTCAGTCAGTCAGTCTGTCAGTCAGTCAGTCAGTCAGCGTGACATTTATTCAGTCAAAAATCTATCAAACGTCAACAAACTAACATTGTAGCCCTCCGAAATGTTAGAGTTTGGCTTTTCTGGAGCTCGATTATGCAAAATATCAAACAATTTTTAAACTTTCTGGCATGCATAATCGGCTTTCGCTCTCTTTCTGCATTCCCTTTTTTCTTTTAATCACCCCATCTCTTCCCACCTCTCTCACTCTCTTTCCCTTAACACTCACTCTTTCTCTTTCTTTCTCTCTCTCTCTCGCTTTCTTCCTCTTTTGACTTCTATTGAATTACGATGTTGGTTTACGTTTAAGTTCGATTGGTGAGCATTGTGGTGCGCAAAGAAAAGTTTGGTGACTATAATGGGGTTGTGAGACTTAACTATCAAAGAATTGCCATCTTGATTTATGACTTCATGACCAAACAATCACAAACGAAACAAAAGTGTTTTTTGAGATCAATTTTTTCTCCTTTTTTTTTTTTGAAAGTTTAATGTTTTGAGAAAACAAAAAAAGTAAGTTTAAAGAACTTTTAAACAGCACACATAACACATAGAATTTGCTCTGTCCCAGACCAAAAGGCTACTTGCTAGCTATAAGCTAGGCTTAGAGTTAACCGGCTGCAAGTATAGATGAATGAGTTTGGCTGGGCTCAGCAAGCCTGCACCAATCAGTGTCGCTTTGTGCAAACGTCACTCAGGCTTGTGTGTGATAATAAAGCACTAACACCGAACAAAAAGCAGATCAATTTAAATTTGATATAAATATATTGTATGTATTTTGGTGGTACCAAGAGGTCTGCTTTATATGATCTAGATTAACTATGAGCGCGTATATACACATATATGCATGCACACGCGCATGTGTATTTGTTATTTATATATCTATTTTTATACGTACATACATGCATATATACATACATATATACATACATACATACATACATGCATATGTATAACCAAGTTTCCTATATTATTGACAATCATTTGAATTATTATTGCCAAACAACCATTGCAGCGTAACTGTTGTTGCTAGTTAATGTAGCAACAACTACTCGGCCACCACCTCTTTAGATGTATATATCTTTTGCTCAAATACATTTTGTCTGCATTAAGTGAAAATGAGTAACGAAATTCTCACCATTAAACAAATCCGTGCATGTGAGTTTGTTTGTGTGTGCTTGTATATATATATATATATATATATGTATGGGTGTATGTATGTGTACCTATGAAGATACATGTATGCATAGAATGTGTATATATTCAATTTCTGACGATTGTGGCGGTTGCATATATATATATATATATATATTGGGGGCATTCGGCAAAGTGAAATAAATGGCCAACGATTGTATGTTTATTTAAAAAATAAAAAAAATTTCAAATATAAAAATAAGGAAAAATAACAACACAACTTCACATTCATCCGCAACAATTGTGCTGTAGTCAGGGCAACCAGCAAGAAATCGTGAGATTCTTTAATGGAATTGGTTCGTGAAGAAGTGTTGATGAGGTCGATGATGTGAATGATGATGATGATGACGACTAGGTATCTAGTGATGGTATTGGTTAGCGGTGGTGATAGCGATGATGTTGCGAAGGACATAAAACTCTTCCAACTACCACATAAAAACTAAGCAAAGTGGTAAAAGTTTATGATAAGTTGTTAGAAACAAAAAAAAAAAAAAAACAAAAAAAACAAAAAAAACAAAAAAATTGGCAAACCTCTATGCACAGGCAAATAAATGACGCGACCATCATCATCAAGAAAAGGATTTACTTTGGAAATGGTACGTGTACATGCGTATGTTTTACTTGCGAAATATGTGAAAACAATTTTAAAAATCCATAACATTTTAACTAAAACTAAAATATAATCAATTAAAAAAAAGCTGAGTCAAATATACCTCGCTTTGAGGCGAACCTAAAATGCCCAACACAGGCATTACAAACAGTTTCAAAGAAACCGTCTTTCGAAAAGGGGGTATGCAGAAATAATTTAAAACCTTGTACCCTCTATCGGAACGCATTGTTTCGTTTGCGATAAGGTTTTTCGTTCAGAATAATCAAACAAATCGAAAATCGAGAATCATGTTATTGTTTTACAATCGAAAAGATCAAGCTACAAGAAGAAAAATAATGCGCTTACAACTACATTTAAATTGTCGTTGTATGTCGTAACGAAAGCAAGGACAGTCAATAAACTTACGCTTATTATCGAGCAACTAGTCCAAGCTTGCTTGCATTTTTCGTTAAGGTCATATATAAATATTTTATGAGATCTTCGGTGTTCATTTCGGGAAGGAAGCATTTTACATATGACAAGAATTTAGTTTCGTTTAGTTTAATCCGCAACTCGAGCTCTGCAAAATCCATGCAATTCCCGCATAAAGCATTTCAGGGTATGTTTTTTTTTCTTTACTGTGAACAATGAAAGGCGTTGAAGAGATTACTTCTCACAGTAACTTTTGCTATTTCTAGTTAAATAATTGTGGCACGGGCTTTTCTGATAGGCGGCTTGCGAAGTTGTCTTAATTGAGGGCGTTCTGAAGAGTGCGAAGACAAATCTTACCCAGATGAAACCCTGTCCCTCTTCACTTAATTTTGCTAGATGTCCTTTAAAGGGTACGCAGGCTGGTATTATCAAAATTAATCACTTCTGTTGGCAATTTCCCAGTGCTTGCGGTAGAAGGGTGCATAATCCTTGTGCGGTTACATGCAACACCCAGAACGACTTGAAACGGACAGACTTTTTTTTTATACCGATGAATTCAGAATCCATTTTCGAATTGCTTTAATCCTGTCTGTATGTCTTGTTTCCTTATGTTTTTGCGCAAGGACGAACTCTCTGGAAAACGAAAGCCTTAACTTGTAAAGTCATTATATGAATAACTGTAAGATGATCTAGGATGTTAGTGATGGACGGTGACTCACTGTACTGTCTTTACTTGTTTTTCGTCAAAATAGCTTAAGTTATCGGCAGTGCAGATAACAGACAATTTACTTCCAATATGCCGTAGACTACATTTTGCGACGGTGATGTGTATTCAAAAGAATGAACTTCCCCTTGTAGCCAGCTTTTTAGCACCATTTGCTAGTTAATACTTAGATCCTAAACGAAATCCTATATCAAGGCTGATCATGATATGTTAATGTAACTTCGAACTTGAAGATTCACATATCCAAAACCATAAAGCTTGATTCATCTTTTAGGTAATGTTTTTGATAATATATATATATATATATATATATATATATATATATATATATATATATATATAACCAAAGACAGTCTGCAGACCGGGAACAGTGGCAGGTGAAAGGAAGAATTTAACTCTGCCAGTTTCTACTGAGATATCACTACGGCACACATGCAGCCTGAGAGCATGTTAAGAGCACCAGGCAACATTTGCATTGCTTTTTAATCGAAACAATTGCAAAATATGAAATGCATAGTAATTTTACGATAACTTTGCTCATATCCACAAACAATAACTCACACACCCACACCGCAATAATCCAATGCCATTCGCATATCGAAAGATATCAAAAGCGAGCGCTTGAAGAACTCATGCCCAGAAAACTGTACACTTTTTAGACTCACTCATAATCATGTGCTATAAAGAATGAACGAAAAGGTAGGATAATTAAACCATTAGTGTCAGTCTATTTGATATATTAATTGAATGAATTTGTGTGTGAGGTGGATATGTAAGAATTTTAAATAAACTTATAATATACATGAGTGAGTGATTTAGCTTCAATTTTTCCTAGTTGAGGTTCTTAAATCATTACCGGCTAAAGAGTTGTTTCTTCCATATTTTTCTATTTATTTACTTTTATTTTTTATAGCCAAACGATTTCTAATTGTATCTCACTTTATCTCATTCATTTCTTATAAATACTACCAAAAACTAATCGTCTAAATGAGCAGATAGGTAGTAGCACTTGGAAGGATTATGCGAATAGAAAGAAAAAGCTTGCTTACTGTCATGGAAAATTTTCTTATGAGCTGAAAAAACATAATCATGTCAGTTACTATGGAGTATTGAAATAATTCTGATTTAATTGGAATGCTGATGATGATTGAAAGATGTAAGAATCTGCTTGCAGCAAAATAGTGCGTGACGCTACAATTAAGACTAAAAGATTTCAAATTTCAAATCACTTGCCGACACACGTCGAAGAGCAGAAATGAAGGAGCAGATTTGACTGAAATACTTCGATCAAGACAGTTAAATGAGACGCCTGCCAATTTCTGCAATCTCAGGAGTATTCATTATCATCATATTGTTATTGTAATTTTAATACGTACTCTTTAAGAACGCCTCTAACAACTTTCAATAAACAAGAATGTGCTGAAATTTGCAACTTATTGGCAGAAAATTAATGGTACACGATCATTCCGTTAGGATGATAGCAAAAACAAAATACTTTTCATGTCTTTACTTTAAGTAGCCACCACTTGGTTGTTGGAGATCGCGATTGCTTTGGTTTGGTAGCAACAATGGATGCTCAGTCGGTAAGGGCATAACATTTACCAATTGAGCACAAATTCACTACACTGCAATCACCTCCCTGTCTCCTCACTTCCCTCGGACCATCACATCGTGTCACACGTATCGAGGACAATCATCCCTTGAGTGATAGATCACAGTAGAAAAGAGAGAGAGAAAAAAAGTGAATGGTGCCCACACGTTCTTCTAAGAGAAGAAGACAAACTCTTTGAAAAATTTCCGTTAACTCTTCACAAAACAATGTAAATTTTACAAGCATTTTAAAACGCATCTATAGTAAAATTCGTTTTCTCATCTTACACAGCGTCATTGCGTAGCGTCTGAACAGTTTTATAAGAATCTTTACAAACTCAAATATCGAATAATGATCTGAAGTAGGACTTGAAAATTTATAAAAATAATAAATGGATTTATGCTCGAAAATGATAAAAATAGGAGAGAAAAAGTCACCTTTTGATGCAATATATGTATATACATACTCTCTTTCACTTACTAGGATCAGTAAACGGATCGGATAAATGCCTGTATGAAAATTAAAATGATGAAAGCCCAACAACCTTTTCAAAGGGATATCTGCTATGGTATGGGTAATACATAATTAATTGATCAAAATATTTTAAAATCAGATGTTTTTCCCAAACGATTTCCAAATACTTTCCTCAAAAGCAACTAAAAGTAAGGTAGCACGGGGTAGCAAGCAACTAATAACAGTTTGTGTCATTTTTTTGCGAACTTTAGAGATATCGGAAAGACAGACTGACATCAAGGGTAAATATATTTTGCAAAATTTACGAATCTGGATGTGTCTAGATGTTACTAATGAAATAACAAAAATAGCATAATTTTTTTGTTCGGGAAGGGGAGGGTAGAAAAATTACATATTTTACTGGGCATAGTTTACGCGTAACAGGAACTCTGTTCATGTATTCCAAATATTCACACATACATGCACATCAGGTGTCATTGTAAATTATTCTTCTTCTTCTTCTTTTATGTTCCTTGTATACACTTGAAATTTATGAAAACTATCTGCCAAGCATTTGCAATGACTCCAAATTAAAACTGACTGTAGGAGACGTTTGCTCGAGTCGAAAATTCAAAAGGAAAACGAAGAAGAACAAGAAACATTTTTTCTGTAATACTTTGTGCAAATGAGGTAAAATTCTTTGCGGTTTGTGAAAATTTTCACAAGATAAACTTATTATTATGTTGACCCAAACTTTATGAGGCAAACAGTCAACGAGCCAGCCAACCAGCCAGCCAGCAAGCCAGTCAGGCACTCAGCCAGTCAAATAGCTGGTCATACCAAAATAGCAAATGCATATTTGAAGCGCGGTCATATGGGTCGCAAAGAAACAAACTGACAAACAATCATATAGAAAACGTATAGGCATAGGCTGGTTGGCTGGTCGGCCGGTTGCTGACTTGCTGGCTGGCTGACTGGCTGGCTGGCTGGCAATCGGGTAGCTTAAGCAGGCGTTGGTATTATTATTATTGCCGGCATACACTACGTATACATATGTATGTTATAGTCAAATTGCATGCACATACATAGGCACGTACATAGAAGATGCCTGTATTGAATAAAACCGGTTGCAAATGGCAAAGATTTCGTTTATGTCGAACCTGGCAACGGCAGCATAAACAGCGGGTCATTACACCAATTGTTTGTGCTCGATTGTTGGTGGCATAAAGTTGACTGCGCATCTTCTTCAGAGTTATAACTGTTTGCATTTTTTTACTCTTCTTCTTCTTCTTCTTCTTCTTCATCATCATCATCATTTTTGTCTCTTTTTGTTCATTCTTTTTCTCTCCTGCTCACTCCCCGTTGTCATCTTAATTCCTAAGGATTCTCGTTTAATATTTCAGTTATTGTTTGCTATAACTTGTAAGCACCAAAAAAAAAAAAAAAAACGAAAAAAATATATTGACTTTAGAAATTCACACAGTTCCATTGGTTTGGTAGTATTTCATCGCAATTTAACAAACAAATATTGAAAGACATACGGCTGCATAGAACAAAAACGCTGGCTTAGCTAACAATTGTGTTTGTCTTTAAACCACATTCAAGGAGAAAAAAGTCATTCAATTGAAATGAAATTTACTCCAAGTGCCATAGTTTGGCGTTGTCGTCTTCTTCTTCTGCTTGACATTCGTTTTGACCTACTGACTGCTTTGAAAAATGTAGCCATTTAGCAAATACACATATTCTTACTGTTGTTGCTATTGCTGCTGTTATTATTATTATTATTACTATTATTATTATTATTATTGTTGTTGTTGTTGCTGCTGTTGTTGTTGTTGTTGTTATTGTCATTGTTGTTGCTATTATTGTTGCTGTTGCTGTTGCTGTTGCTGTTTCTATTGCTGTTGCTGCTATTTACAACTACAAGAAAAGAAATTACTGGCAATAAAATCGTTCAGTTCAGTTCAGTTTGAAAGGCGTTAAAGCATTAAACACTTGTTATGTGTGAGTTAGTTGCTCAATACACAATCGTTGAAACTGACTGCAATTACAAAAACAACAATGAAGAAAATTGAAAAAAAAAATTACATTAATTTAAAGTCTAGTTGATAAATTAAAAAATTTATGCGAATCCGAGAACAGAGACTTTTGATATTTCTCACATATTTATACCCTACACGACGTTAAGTTATAATTTTCTTCATCGTTACAAACGTCAAAACGATAGAATTGATGGCTAACTACAACTGGCCAAATCTTTACTACATCGGTCGCACATATATCACATAGATTGAGTGATTAAAGAAATTTCCTTAATTTTCTATGGAATCATTAGCGCTTACTGTTTGCAAGTTTTGATTGCACAACGCCTCTGCCTTTTCATCGAATCAAATCGAATCGAATCGAATTGAAGCTTTCCTACGTCACACATCTACTACCAATTGTTGCGAATTGAGGTCTAACATATTAAAGCTTTGAGATCAGTATTCCTCTTAGGAATGAATAAACGTCGCTTATAAACTACAAAATGATAGATAGATAGATACATAGATGCTTTTTCCATTACAATAAATGTAAAGCGTTGGATAATTGCATTCAACAGGTGATAAAATATTAAGTACCCCTTCATTTTTTTGGTGTTTTTATAACTAGGTAACAAAGGTAAGGATGGCAATATGCCCATCTTGTCAAAACATTCATTTACTCATTAATTGCAGGAATTAAAATTTACCCGTACACTCTATGAGCAAGAAAATGAATGAGAAGCATCATCGCCCCCGCCTAGTCAGTATAATAGAATATCGAATTTGGAAAGTTTTTAATCTCTTTTCATTCAAATTTAGTGAGATTAGGAGAGCTGCGAGTACAGGTATTGACTATAATATTCTGATTTGCTTGTGGGTGCGTTTACTTTCTTTTAATTTAATTTATACTCAACATGCAATATATTAGTTCATCTTAATATCGTTCCTAATCTCTATCTATTTATCATCTATATATCATCAACTGGATTAAGCGAAAGCTGAATACATGCTGCTTTCCCCCCCAGGAGATATTTCATAGCATCCTTTTCAAGCTATTAAATTTACATATCTAAACTTAATTACATAGATCATGAATGAGATTGCGGCGAGTAGTCCAAGCAGGGAAACACTTTCTTTTTTTTTTTTGTGTTAAAACAAAATATCAAATAATTTTGCAAATAATTAACAGAGAATTGCGGCCACTACTTAATGATCTCATTTTGAAGATTGCTACAAACTCCTTTTAGGCGTAGCCCGGTGAAGGCTGAAGAGATGTTTAACGTTGCAATAAGATGCCCACTATTCTCGAAACAATTTTCACAAAAACTAAGCGAATTTTTAATATTCTCCAAGTATAACACTATGGCGAACATAAATTTTCTATTGGTTTTTTTTAAATATTAAGCTTTAGTTTATTTCTCAATGGAAGATTTCGTTACTTTTATTGCACGTTTAAAATGAAGAAGAAACTTTTGTAAAAGTATTTGTACATAAAATTGTTGTTGATTTACTAAGAACAACTATGTCGTGCCATTATTGCGTAGTATGACCTCAACCGCAAATTATGCAGACCCATAAACAAACTATAAACTTTATGTACATAAATTTATGAAAAATCTTAAGTACTTTTGTTGTTAACATCTGCATACGAATGCAAATTGAGTTTATCGTCCTATTTGTGAATAGTTGAGTGCACGCGTTTGAGACCATTTCTGAAATTCTGCGTTCCTTTTCTCCATCTTTAACCATCTAGAAGAAGAAGAAGAAGAAGAAGAAGAAGAGCAAAACCTTTTTTATCTTTTCTATTTATTTATTTTCTATACATTTTGCAAATAAATTTACAAAGTATGGGTATTTGAAGAGCGCCGGATAACGTGAGCGGCTCATATGCTCGTATGCTGGCTATATTGAAAACGCATTTGACATCTGAATCCGCCACCGTTGAGTTGTTACTCGCGTTCCTTTGCCTACGCGGCTCACGCCTTCTTTCAAAATCCGCGAAACCTTCTAAATAGTTATAATTGTCAAGTGTAGCCCGAAATTCGATGAGAATTCCATTACATATTAATACAAAGGGGTTGCTTTTCTTTTGTTTTTCAACTTGTGCTCTCAATGGCTTTATGCTCTACACATTTCATAAATTTAGCATAATAAAGCTCGTGGTTTTCGACCCTTTCTTCTTCTTTCTTTTCTTTCTATGCAAACTATGCAAAAATAACTTTTGAGAATGTTGTGAAAACTGTCCCTATTAGATAAGCTCCATCCGCCTGAGTGGCCAAGTGGACAAGAGTCTCGACTAGCAATTCAATGGTCGTGGGTTCAAATCTCAAGTGCGGTAGAGTTTTTAATAATAATAATAATAAAAATAATATTAATAAAAATAAAAGCCGAAAGCCGAAAGCCGAAAGCCGAAAGCCTTAAATGCTAGTGCTTTAAGACTTTAGTCTTAGAATTCATTCTCGGGCTAAATTTATATAATAATAATAATAATAATAGATAAGCTCCAAGTTGGTAATTAAGATTACATTTATGTACCGCGAGTATATTACTCTGTTAACAATTCTTATAGAGAGTGTTTAACACCGAAAGTGATTTGCGAAAGCGAGGAGAACTGAAGTTTTTCCTCTTTTGGTTTATTGCAAAACCAAATGTGCCAGCTGCAGCTCTAATTTTCTATTCCGGTGAACTGAAATTCAACACAATTTCGATGATATTAACATTTTTTTTTCTTAATTTTATTTCGCATTGTTTTTATGAAAATCTCTTGATTTCTTTGCTCCCGAAAGTCCGAAATCACGATCAGTGTTAACGCCCTAATACATTGCATTCCAATTAAAAAAAAAAAAAGGGTATGAGGTTTCTCGTTTATTTTTGTTGTATTCTCTCAATTTATTTACTTAATTATTCTTTCCTTTCGCAGATGAACCAGCTGTGCAAAGTATGCGGCGAACCAGCGGCTGGCTTTCATTTTGGTGCTTTTACATGTGAAGGCTGCAAGGTAGGTTGAAAAAATCTCTCGATATTACTAAAGAATGATTCAAAATACTTGCCTTGAATCTTCGACACAAGTCGAAGGCACGATTATTATATGATGATAAAGTGATAATTACAAGCAGCATAATCTTTTCTGCATCCTCACATGGAAACGATGCTGTAATATTTATCAAAAATGATCGCGTAATGTTAAAGTTCAACTCGAACTATCCACGTTTCGCTTAAAAAGTAACCGAAACGACTTAAAAGCCACAACTCCTATGCAGTGCAATCAGTAAAATTCGCCTGAAAAAACTGAAAATTTGAATATTTTAGGACTTTGTAAGGGCTTTTGAAGCAAGAACATGTAAAGATAATTGTATGCTTGGTATGCTAGTGAACTGATATTTTGAACAGTCGATAATAGAATCGAACTGCGATTATTAAACCTCATACGCTTATATACAACTATGTGAATTATCATACATGTGTATACCCTAGTTCCACAAAACGAGCGCTTTCGATTAAAACGAGGAAAAACTAACATGGGTTAACCTTATTAAGATTATCTAACCTAATTAACCTAATTAAGGTTAAGATTATTTTGTATGTAACTTAACTTAAACTCTAAATCTGCGGTAATTAATTTAAAATTCTCAATTAACAATAATTATCCAGAAAGAAATCTTCAGAAATTGATCAAATCGCAAATGATGAATTCAGTCGCAGACGCTTATGGAAAGAAAGTAGTACGAAAATTATTTTCGATCATGATCGAATCTTGTTAATCCCATCACCGACTAAAAACATAAGGAAAAGAATTCAATTTTTATACTTTATAACATAGGGCGGACGCGGTTGATTTGAGCAACATCGCTCGTAGAACATACACTCAAATTTGTGTGGATTCAGATGCTGTAGTATACGGGTAGTGAGCAAAACACCAAACCTTATTCCTTTTGAAAAACACAGATGACCGATTTGCCCCATTTTCAATACCAACCTGCGTGCAATAGGCTCCAGACTGATGGACGGACGTGTTTATATCGATTCCAAATTTGATACTGATGAAGAAAATATATGCTCTGTGGCGTTTCGGCGGCTTCCTTCGGGACTAACTATAAAATTTAATATTTTCAACTTTATAAGTAAAGTTTCAAGTTTCCTATTAGAAGCTAGGAATATTTGAACAAGATACACACTTATTTCTTATAAGCTCTTCCCCTTCGGACGTAGAGACGTTCAGTCGATATTTTGCTTATTTCCGGATGATGATGATGATGATGTTTGTTGAAATTTTGCTCACACATCCAGGTGGGACATGGACACAAAGTAAATGGGCCCTATATAGCTGGCTATTATTAGTCGAAAAAAATGAAGGACAATTTTTGGGAAATTTAAAAAATCTAAAAAGGATTAAGAGAAATATAAGTCGGGAAATCGAGCGCAAAAAGAAGAGAATGAATTAACGAATGGATATTTGTGACATTCAGAAACTTTGTAACAACAAGAAGTTTCTTAAGGTAGATTTGGATCGTGACATTTAAGGAGAAACTTAGAAGTAAGTTCCTTTAACTAAATAATTCTTCTAAAATGGTAAATAGAATCTGAGCTATTGTGCATTCACTATCAAGTAATAGCATAAAACTAGTTTGAAAAATATTAGTGTTATATCTGGCAATTCTCCGCAATGAACGAAGCGTTGGCTATCCTAGGTGTGTTGGAAAGGTAAGTATTGGCTTAGTCACTGTCAAAAAAATTAAGAAACAAGATAAACTAGTCTTAATGAAGTGCGTAAACAGAACAATTAGGCGGCCTGATCCAGTCAAGGAGACATCTACGTCAAAAAAGCAAGTCTAAGACGGTTAAAATTGTGTAAAATTCCTCCTAAACCCTCCAAGCTCTTACACTTATAGAGTATATAATATAGTCACGTCACATAAAAGTGACTGGGATAAGATTTATTTTCCTCCTTCTACTTCAATTAAATGTGAGTTGATTTTAAAAAATTTTTAAATGATTTATAATATTTTTACTTCATGTAAAGGATTCGATTATTATTTAAATCGAATATTATTGGACAATAAGAATTTGAGTTTGTGCGGATGTGTACAGCAGCTAGAAGGACTTGAGATAGACTCACTTATTGTATACCGATCGATTGATTCAGAATCAGTTTAATTGTAAGTTTGTTTGTTTATCTGTCCATTTGTCCATCTAATATCTGTATAGTTGTGTTCAACCTAAAGGCTGTAATCCAGAGATCTCGTAAGGTATATATATATATATATATATACATATACTCTGAATAAGCATCAAATTCTACAACGATTTAAACTTGTCCATCTGTGCGTTTGTCTGTCGGTTTGCGCGATGTGGGTGCCTCCAAATACGAAGCTATCGGTTTTTAATTTGGCAAAAACATTAAAAACTCCTGTATGCCGGTTGATATTGAAAATGGGACAAATTGGTCAAAATACATGCCCATAGTAAAGCGGAAGCGTAGACACATATCTGTTTCTCCGAACAAAAATTTTAGGTTTTTTTGCTTACTACTCATAAATTATAAAAAATAGAATGCTAAAATTTTCTACGTTTACTTTGTGAAAAATGGAAAAAATCGGCCACACCCACACCAAGTCGTAATTGATCAAATTTTTATTCTTTCACTCTTTTTCGTGTTCCGTTTGTTACGCGTAACGTGAACAAGGTAGAATATTGAAAGCTATTCTTTACATTTCTGAATATTATCAGGTCAACGACTGTATTAATTCTAAAATAATAATGGCGGCTCCCATAGGGAGGACGTAGGGTTCATTTTCTATTAGCGGTATAATCACTTGAGTACCAAATAACTTGGACTTGGAGAATAGAATGCAACATGCTAAGTGTAGACAAGGACTTGGAGAATAGAATACACCAAGCTAAGTGTAGACTTTACAACGAGGTGGATTAATTTTTTCTTTAAATGAAATAAATTTACTTCGGGAGTAGATATAAACAGGATGACGATGATGGGTGTCAAAGATTCGGCTATGACACAAATATAATTTTTTTACATGTAATTTAATTTCAATTAAATATTTTGGGTTCTATTAATGATAGCACATCAAGTTTGCCCAAATAACACAAACAATGCGGATTTATTATATATATCCTACAATGAATAAAGTGGTTGATTGAATGGTCTCAACGCATTACACTCAAGCCGAATCGCTAGCGTTGTTTTATGTTATTAGTCAGCATTGATTCAGTTGTTAATTACTTATGACGAAAATCAAATTCAACTCAAACGCCAGTTTCAAGCTGACCTATAAAAAATTTTAACATATATATAAGTCATGTAAAATATTTCCCATAGGCATACATCATACAGCGTTTGTTATCTATAATAATTTACAATAACAAATTTCTCCGCACAGAGTTGATACCTCCCCCCCTTCCCCCTTTCGCCCCTTGATTGTTATATCAAGTAATCAAATATAAGGATTTTTCCAATAACAATTACCAGTAACTCGGATAACAACGAAACTCGCATTTCTGTAGACTCATCTAATATGCATGTGATTTTTATTTGATCGACTGCACAATTCATCGATTCACTCATACGCTTCTTTGTAGGTTTCTTTTTCTTTTTAACATTATTATCATTATACGTGCATATCTCTATGGAAATAATTTTTCATAGATTAAAGCATATATAATTTTCTGTGTCTCTCAGTAGCTTAATTAAAAATCGATTTACACGAGTGCTTTGATTTTTATTTAATTACGTTTAATTTTCAGTTGCACTCAAGTTTCACATAAAGAGAGTACAATGCATGTGAGGCAGCTGTTATTCAAGCCGGTGATCAAACTAAGGTCTTCTGTTTGCTAAAAAAGAAAAAACAAACCGAAGAAAAAGTAAAAGTTTTACTGCACTATTTTTTGCCAACTCATGATCTTACGAAATCTCTTATTTGCAAAAAACGAAACAAAAAGAAAGATGGGCGAGAGATATGTGAAAAGCATAAAACATTTTTCATCATCGTGCAAATTTTTCGAGATTGTGATCTGATTTTGGTTTTATTGCATTTATTGTTATTATTATTATTTATTTATTTAGTTTTTATTATTATTATTATTACTATTATTATTATTATTATTATTATTATTATTATTATTATTAGTACTATGTTAACTGACCTTTTATAACTTCTTCAAGTCAACAGTCAGGCAGTCAACACAGAAAACATATATATATGAATATAATTTTCAAATCAATGAGTATTTTTGGCCTCCCTCTCTTTGGGTGTATTTCTTACGTTTCCTTAATGGTTTTTCTTGATATCTTTTTAATACTTCTAATCTTGCATATGTTACAATTTCAGTAATTTTCTTAGAGACCGTTTAGTTTTCTTGTTCAATTTTCTGAATCAAATCTCTTGACTCATTCGTTCTGATTTTGCTTCCAGTTTATTATATAACGTTCGCGCAATAGGTTATCCATTGATCTAGTGATATGAGCACAGTTTAATTTAGTTTTTTCCGTGAAAGCACGCAGGGAAAGGAGGAGCAAGCGTTGCGTCTATGTCAAATACTGTTCACATTCTTACAAGATTGATAGTATTTTAGTTTCCTCTAAAGCATTCTTACGCTCGCATACGTCAGAAAAGAAAAACTTATTGACAATTAAAAATCAAACCATTAATCAATTACTATCATCCAAATCAAATGCACTCTGAAACTCTGAGGTGAACGATGATTCACTTCACTGAAACATTGTCCTCCTATAAAAAAAAGTGCTTTTCTTTTCTTTTATTTATTCTTTTTTTCTTTTTGATACACAGTAGCAAAGTAGGGCTCAGGCCAAAACTGCCCTCAATTTACAATTGTTTTCTAAGCGCATAGCAAATCAAAATCAATTTGCTTACTCAAAATGACAATCAAATAATTGTTGCTTCGTAAAATTGACGCGCATTATAACCTATAAATAAATCACTGCCATATGCTACGCCTACGTCTATTGAAATTGCCAAAACATTGGATTTTTTTGGGGGAAATTTAATTGGATATAATTGCATGTATATAGCAAACATACTGTTAGATTTGCGTTAATAAATTCTTTCGGTGTAAGAACTTTTTTATGCCAATTTCTGATTCTGAAAGCATTACATCTGCAGAAATTGTCCTAAAGAAATTTTTCGAACAAGCAATGACCTCACTAACCGGACTCGACCTCACAAACAACTAACTTAAACAACGTCGCCGAGTCGTTTGGCATCTTAGTTAGACTTGTCTAAGCCATGTTTAATAATCGCAGACATACAGACGGTGTAAATATATATTGTAACTTAGTAGGGTATAAAGAAACCTTGAACTTTATAAAAAAAAAAAAAAAAAAAAAACAAACAAAATTTTTTATTAAAAAAGGAAAAAAATCAAATCTTAATATATATAATAAAATTCAATTTTAGAAACTTCCCAATGAAACAACATGAATAAGATTCGATTAAGAGTCTTTTCTGATTGTTCACATCGCCTTTCAAAATACTTTTTATATAAGTAACTGATACAAACTGATATTCATAACAATGCTGGTAATTTTATTTGATATCCGTGTTATTTCGTTTTTTATTTTTATTTTTTTTTTTTCAATATTTTTTTTTTTTTTTTTTTTTTTTTTTTTTTTTTTTTATTTATAACTAAATGTAATAAAATTAAATGACATATTAAATTAACTCGGCACGACTACTGTAACAAAATTAAAGCCACATTTATTGCAATACAGATATGCAACGACGACACACCATATATAGCACATTATTATGAAATGTAAGCGTTCTTCTGCTGTTTGCTAACTAACTAACCTTAAGTGATAGAATAAAATTCATATTAGCAAATAAAAAAGAGAACATATTTAAGAAAAAAGAATATGAAGAAGAAAAACAGAAGAAGAATAAAATCCGCTAATGCAGAAAAAGTCAAGGTCGCAAGCTTTATAGTAAATGCTTTGAACAGATAATTTGTTGCGTCTTCACGTCTCTCTTTCTTCCTTTCCTCTTTTTTATTCTATCTCTTTCCTTTTTTTTCCTTCTGTCTGTCTGTCTGTCTCTTTCTCTTTTATATCTCTCGAAACGTATAGATTATATATAGCATTTAAATTATTGTTGTAATTGCTAAGCAAATATATGCACAGAGTCACTTAGTCATTCAGTCAGTCATTTAGTTAAGCAAAGAGTTAAATATATGGTACACGTAGACGAGGCTTGAAGACAAGTGGCAAACTCGTATATCAGTTTGTTATACACGTTAAAGAAGGCTTCAAGAAGTATTAAAAAACACACACACATATAGGTATATAACTATACATATTTAGTTGTATATATGATATATTGTGCTGTATGTTAGAAATCTAATTAAAATTAATTAAATTAAATTAAACTTAAAACAGTTAATATAAATTTATGTAAAATGCTTACAAAAAGCAAACACGTGTAAATCTTAGTAAGTGTACAAAACTCAAAACGATCCAAATGGCTCATGTAAGTAACCCAGATGGAGGTGAAGAGTTCTCCTATTAAAAAGTTAACGGCCTCTAATAACGAGAAAACTATACTATATACTATATATATATATATATCCCTTACATATATCTTCCATATACAATAAAAATGTGTATGTATTTATTATAAACTTGTGGATGGGTGTGGCATTCTATTGGCCAAACTATTCACTAATTACATGTGAACGCAATCCTTTCTGAGAAAGCAAAGGCAAAGAACCACTAAAGGCTTTTAAAAAGTAATTTGAAGCAGAAATTTTCATACAAATGCGAAAAGAACGAAAAGAAAATAAAAAAAAAGAAGCGCAGGTGACCTGTTTTATTCACTGAGTTTCGTAAACCACTCAAGTATTTAGCGGCAAGCTTACAACGGGCTTTACGATAAACCATCTCTTCTAATCGTTACTGCAGACTTATAATTAAATTGCAATTATACACGTGATCCAGTTAAGCTACATTTAAGAGCTCCACATATTGCTATTTACTTCTGTTCGTCTATTTTTTTTTTCTTTATATTTTTTTATGCCTTCTCTTCTGTCACTTTGAAAATACAAAAAAATTGCAAGTCATGGGAAATTTAAACTTCTCATAAAGAGTGAACTCATTCAGATAACACAAAGCTAACAAAAGGCAAGTGCTTCTGAAAAAACTTTTAAAATATATGATCAAATAAATATATTTTTATATAGAAATTCAAAAAAAATACGTATATCGAAGTGATATTGTTAATGAAAATTTCTAAATCGATTTCGTTTCAGTCGTTTTTTGGCCGCACTTATAATAATATTGCAGCAATTGCCGGTTGTAAGAATAACGGAGACTGCGTGATTAATAAAAAAAATCGTACTGCATGTAAGGCATGCCGTTTACGTAAATGTCTGCTGGTGGGAATGTCGAAAAGTGGTTCACGTTATGGCCGCAGATCGAATTGGTTTAAGATTCATTGTTTGTTGCAAGAACAACACACCAGCGGGAGTTCAGCCAGCAGTGGAGCTAGCAGCGGTGGTGGTGGTAGTACAAATCCAACAAATGCAAATAGTTTAGAACAATTGGCCCGATTACATCAAATACATGCCCGCCAGACATATCAAGACAAAACGAATCCATGCATAAAGTCAGCAGTCAATGTATCCAATATAGCAGCAGCAGCGGCCGCAGCTGCTTTAAACATTCCAGGAAATTCTTGTGCAACGTCTACAACCGCAACGGACTTAACGAATTTTCTGAACGCTTCTGCCAAATTTGTAAATGGCAATGCCGATACTCCTGTCAATGCCAGCGAAATGCCAAAATCCCGCCTTAGTGATACGCCCAGTGATTCGGGCGCATCCTCAGCCGGCGATCCTACAGATGAGTGCACCAGCAATACTAGCACAAGGCCACCGTTATTACTGCATTCAGAACGTAATTGCAGCTCGGCACATCAAGCATTGGAATTAAGTACCAACGGCGATGAGGCATGCGATGGCGATGAACGCGAACGCAAGCGACAACAATTTCTACAAATATTTCGTAGTCATTCCGAACCGTTAAGAAGTCCTTTTGTATCATTTGCCTTAAGTCTACCGCCTCCGTTATTAGCAGGTACTCCACCCACTTATTTACAACCCGCCTATAAAATTGAAAAGAATTCAGCAAAGCCAGAAGGTATTCAAGATGAGCCCATAGATTTATCAATAAAATCGAAAATGAATGAAGATCAGATATCGCCTTTGAAGACTTCTGAAACGGTTATTAAAACCGAAGGAGTCATAAGTAAGGCAACAACACCTTTGGACTTGACATTGGTACGAACCACACCCACATTGACAGGATAAAAAACTGAAAAAAATTAAAAAAATTAAAAGAAGAAAATTTTAAAAATTTATTTGAGAGTTAAAAAATAGCCTAAAACTAGGCCATAAGAAATTATCAAAAACAAAAAACAAAAATAAGACGATACTTTGACTAATTGGCCAAAAAATGAAAACGAAAGAGAAAAGGGAATAAATAAACAAAACGAATTATAAACTATGTACAAAGGGCAAAATTTCTTCTAAGTGACGGTAAAATTGTTTCCGTTTTGTTATACATCGTATATTTTTAGGAACCAGTTTAATTAGCAAAAACTTAGCATACTTTTAGTAAAATATAGAAATTTTCTAAATAGAAAAAATGTTTTCTCCCTTAGCTTAATCGCTCTTTTATTTTTAATATTATTATTTTTATATTTATATAATTAGTTTAAAAAATTGTTGTTTATTTTTAAAAGAAATCAATTTTTGTTTTTTACTTATGTACACATTTTTTTTTTTACACAATCTTAAATTATCCTATTTATTATTATTATTATTATTTCATTGCTTCGCTATAAGAGGAACTTTTATATTCAATATAATTTAAATAAAAACTTTAGTAAATTGAGTAAATTGAAATTTCTGAATACGCGCGTCTACGCATGCGTACACGAGTGCGTGCGTGTGCGTGTGTGTGTATATATTTGTTTTCCGTTTTTGCAATAAAAACAATAATTCGACCGCAACTCCTTTCACTATTTAGTCAATTTCAGCTATTCTTGCCATCGTTCAAACACAACAGATTTCAAACTTCAAAAAAAAAAAAAGAATTTTTTTTTTTTAAATTTCTTTTTCCCTTCTTGTATAAGAATTTTTAATGGTAACTTTGTTGTCAATGTTTTGTTGTTATTGTATTATGTTTGACATATTTCATTTTACTGTCTATAAGTCATCTTTTCGTTATTGTTTTGTTGTTGTACGTTGTCTGTATTCTCTTCGTTCTATCGGTTTAGATCCCGCTGACTTGATCGGCCGTCTGCTAGTTGACATTAAATCATCTTTTAAGTTGTACACAAGTTATACTTGAACTGACTGAACTTTATTTAGCCATCAATACTATATTGGCAGTTGCTATAACTGTCTTGATGTAGAGTTGTCAAAATGCTTATAGTATATAACAACTTTAAGAAAGGAAATGTAGAAAAGACAAAAGCTAAATAAAAAAATAAACTTGAAAAAAAAGAAGTAAAAGAGGATGACTGCTACAGTCATTCACTACGAAAGTCACATTCATGATTAAGTAACGTATTTTCAATTCCAAGTCGACGTGATGCCATTCTACATAATACAAGCCATCTTTGAATTTTTCTTTTGTTTTCCTTTTGTAACAAGAAAACGCCGCGGCTTAAGTAAATGAATTGGACCACCTGATCAGAACATATCTCAGTAGAAACCGAAAGAGTATTAACTATTTATGATACTTTCATTAACATATCATTAACAAAGCATAACTTTTACTTGATCTAAATTTTACGTAAGATGATAAATCAATGCACAAAATTTGCGCAACACAATCGATTCAAATGTGGACGGCTATCAGATAACGGTTTTCCCTACATCACCATAGCTGTTAAAAAGTAAAATTACTTCAAGTTCTTACCGCATTTACAAGAAAAACAAATATGAACAAATATCTTCGATGAACGAATTCACAGCAACGCCACATTAATTCAACTCCGAATAGATCCCAATTAATAATAACTTATGGAATCGGAAATGCGCAAGAAAGTTTCGCCGTTAACCGGCGAAATGATGACATTTGTCTTTGACTTTGACTTATTCTATGCAAATGAATTTGCAGCTTTATTATTAACCGCATCTCTATCTTTTCTTCTTCCCTTATATCTCTCTCTCTCTCTCTCTCTCTCTCT
>KK500116.1:0-16308 GCA_000688715.1 Glossina pallidipes
AAATCCTTTCATATTAATATTACGTTTGTCTAACTCATCAGCCGAACAAGCTTTTACTGTTTACGTTGCTACATATTGGAATGCAGCCGAGTCTGAAATTCTTCGACTTTTTTTTGAAGAAAATTTCCTGCGCCGCTAAACTCAAAATTTGTATGTTGTTGTTGGTCGGAATTGATGATTACTGATGATTACAGAATTTATGGACCCAGATGATTATATTTGCAGCCACCTATCTGCAGTGGAGAATGAATTACTTTTCACATATTTTTCCTAGAAGTTGTAACAACAACAAAACAAAATTTTCGAAAACTCTACATCCGTCCTTCCTTAAACCTATCAGCATTACTGCTTTAGGAAGTATTTCCCTGTATCCTTTCGTTTGTTTTGCTTTTTTCTCGTTGGATTAGAAGGAACTTAGAAGAAATCAGAGAAGCAAAGTATGGAACTAAAACTCGCAAAGCGCTATCAAAAAATGGTCCGGGATTTTACTGAAAAACTTTATAAATGCTGGCAACGTAAATAAATTCTTGCCTTTTCTCCGTCAGAAAGTAATATCTTTAAATTTTACGGGACAGTACAAGTTACCTCCTTGAAGAACACACAATACAGTTTCTTTGAGCTTTGAATTAGTCGAACTTTCTGTGTCAAGAAAGAACAAAAGAATTTTTCCTCGGAAGGATGATATTGAAACCTTCCGTACAAAGAATAGTGAATGATTCACGATATCCATGGTGGTCTGTTAATATTGACAAAAGGACTGAATATCCGCGACTTTGATCAATCAACAGGAACTAATGTAATTGAATCGGAGAAAAACACAGCCATTGTAGTGTATGGGAATTATCCAGCATTATGACTGGAACTCTGCGAACACTGAATTTGAAAATGATGCTCTTTCCACTGTATTTACCCGGTATTACTCTTTCTGTTTCGCGTTAGTTTCAATCGATGATTTATTAGCTATTCAAACATTCTTGAGAGGAAGACCAATAAAATAGAGCTTTTGATGGACAGCCTCAAACGACCAGTTGCTCTTTTTGCGTAATGGCATTCATGTTCTGCCCAGGAGATAGAAAAAGTAAATAATCGGTTATCGCTAACGTTTTGAATAAAATACTTCCTCCCATTTGTTACAATGAAAATGTAATGCAATGAAATGAAATTTCATTCGAAACCCTTCAGAAGCTTATTCGCATTCCTGGAAAAAACTGAATATCTTAAAACCAAAAGAAAGTGCACAAAGCATTACCGGCAACAGTAATCAAACGCACGATCGTTCATCACCATTAAGTGACAACAATTGATGTAATTGAGTCATTAAATAAGTTAAATATTAGCATATTTACTATTAGGGGCTTGCATGTATTTTGACCATTCTTTGGCTTGAAGAATTAGTACAATACTTTTCCATCTTTCTGGCAACATGGCGATAAAGTATCGAAAGAACGATATTGGTTTGGCAGAGATCCAATGGTCGACCCATTTTTGCATTTATTCAGCATTTCAAGCTATGCCGCATCGACTTGAACAAGGGGTAATCAGAAGTCGCTATGTCCGGTGAGCGCGCTGGGTGCCGCCGAACTTCCCATTCGCACTGCAACAATATATCCTTGACAAATCTTGCAACCTGCGTCCGAGTGTTACCATGCAAGATAGTGTCTTTTTGTCTGATACCCGCCTTTGCTGGTTTTTTTTGCAACTACACCTTGCTGACCCCGCCATATGCGCGGCAAAGCTTTACGGATATGAATATTCCACCTCGGTGTCGATGTGGGCGACTCTCTTGCACTAAACCATCACGCTTGAGATGGCCGTAGTAGACCCACTCTTCATCGTCAGTCACAATATGCCATAGCAAATTCCTCTCTTGCCTGGCAGGCATTGAAACCACGGTGTTATAAATGTGGGTTTGAAATGACATACTCAGTCCTTTTGGATCTTTCCAATATAAACGTCTAGGGCCAGTTGACTCATCAACTGCTAAGGCGTTCGAAAATTCTTTGAAAGTTTGAGCTGGGGTTTCGTTCAATAAGTATTGCAATTTATTGTCTTCGAACTTTTTGGTCCTCCATGCCGTTCTTCGTCGTTGAAATCAAAATAATCGCTTTTTAACCGTTGAAACTATGGAAAGCCAACATCATAAGCTTCCAAAAGTGTTCGATGAACTTCGGCAGAAGATTTTTTTAAATCAAACATCAAACGTAATGAAGCCGAAAATCAATTTTGAGCGGTCCATAATTAGCTTAGGCGTACGCTGAATAACTCAATAATACTAAATGAAAAACTGTTAGTTTATATAGATAAAGGTCGAATTTAACCGTTGCGTACATTTTGCTTCATCATTTTGACCAACAGATGTCGCTGATCAAAATACATGCAAGCACCTATTATTTTCATATAATTGCAATGCACTCGGGTCCCGGAATCCGGCCTCCATAGTTTACTTTAAATTTGGGATTTGAAGGCCTAATAAAGTCGAACTGTATTAAATCATTTTATTTTGTGTTTTTCCAAATGATACAAAAACGTAAATAAATAAATGTGGTTTTGCTGCTTCCTTCTCGTCGTCTCTTTATGCATATTAATAATTTCTTATTAATCACATCTTTTTTTTATTTATAACTATTTTTTATTAAAAACATTAACTTTTAGAACTAATCATTGGGTTTCTAAATAAATTTCCTGCCTGTAGTACTGCAGAATATTAACTTGACCGCTCTGTTTGCAACGCGTAGATTTACTTGCCAGATAACCTATACAAGTTTCTCCATTTCACTAATCACCGTGAGGGTCTAGATTTGCCAGAGGGTTTGTTTCGTTGCAAGTCTTAAAATTCAACATCACATGTTAAATTAAAAGAAGAGGATTCCGTCAATGTACCAAAAGCAGCTGAAAACGTTTCTCACTTTCCTTTAATCTACGAAACAAGTAGATCCGACATTTGCTAGCGAATGTTGCTAGCAACCTTGGGATGCCACCAATTTCAAAATTGGTAACACTCTAAAATCCTATAAGAAACTACTTATAAGTGGTCTCACTCACTTTTCATCTTAGGCGATGTGTGTTCCAGATTCGTCGAAGCTCCAACAATTCAAATTAGTGCAGGCAATACTTTGTATTTATTTACAAGTATGCATACATCTATTTCGGAATTTATAGTAGAAAAATGTCGATTAGATATTTAAGCAAAACTAGAATTCCTATGAAATTTTCTTTACGATACGCGTGTAAAACGTTTCAATGTTTTAATAATGAAAAACACAGTACAAAGGGTTAAAATACGTAATATGTACTCGATACTAGCGTAAATAACGAAATCGATTTGTCCATGATTGATGTTTTATTCCTCCTGTTATCTCTTTTTTACTTAAACTTTCGTTAAAAGGAAAAACCAGGTCGATTGATAAAAAGAACGGCAAGTAAGTCAACTGCTAGTCAAATTGCTTTGTCTGTTCCAAGTTTAGATTATGCTTTCAATGTTTTATTTAGAATGTAAAAGTGACCTAAATCTTTACCTTGTTAAAGGTACCGTTTGCCGGTACGTTTGAATAATAATTTCAACTAAAAGACCGGCCCATAATAAATAAGAACAACTAAATCATTAAGAATTGGAATATGTTGTCGTGCAGCACATAGGGACCTCAGCAAAAAGCCGGGAAAAAAAAATTATTCAAAAGCTTCATAAAGAGCTGTGACAAATGATTTTACACAACATATCAAAGAAAATAATTTTTTCAGAATAATTTTCAGAATCGATCTAAGCCTGTCTGTCCATCTATCTGATGCCTGTTCATCTAATTTTTCGCGTGCTTTGACCCAAGGACGAGCCGTATTGAAAATGCTGCGGATCGGTACACATTCTCAAACACTCCCCATGTAACCTCCTATTTTGAATTATAATTATAAGGAAAAAAATTGCAATTTTTAAAATTTCGCGACAAAACTCAGTGGGTAATAGCATTCCGTCATTTTAAACAGTGTGAAAACTTTGAATCGGTTGGACTATCTTTTGAACCCCCCTCTCTCTTCTAACGATTTTTACGCAAACTGAGTCTTTATATACTAAAAAGGTATAATTTTTAATCAATATTTGGATCTTATAAGTCTATTTTTACCATGAAAATTTATTCATAATTGTAATTTGACATAAAAATTAAGTGAACCCAATTTGGCTCACATGGGTCTTTTTCTTTGACCTAGATTTCTTCAGAAAATGGTTTACTTTTTAATATTTTATGACGAAAATTAATCCATAGTACCGATTGAGAAAAAAATTAACAACATGGAATTAGAATCGTATTGGTTTATTTCTTAGGGGTTATCATGAAAAGCGGCCTAGCCCGACCTATAACGTTCTTAGTTGTTTCGTATATTGGGTTTGTTTGAAAATCCACATAGTTCAATATGGCCCGTCGTGGTAGAAAAAGCTCGTTTTCTTGCCCCCTCTGTCTCTTTGCCCCTATACCTATTCATAAACCGCATAAAAAAAAGTTGCATTAAGAAAATCGCACAAACAAAATAAGTCGCATGTGTCCAAACGCACAAACCAAAAGGGCATAAATAAAAATCGCACAAAAACAGATTTAACTGTGTGTGGTTTTCAACTATACTGTGTTGTCAATTTTTTTAAAGATACGTTTTCGAGTATCATTACAGTTCCAAGTAATGGATACAGGAAATTTCGATCGAATCCGAATATAGCTTTTCGCTTGTTCGCCTATTAGCTATTATTTGCAATTTAAAAACTTTTGTCATGTACTTACTTTTCTTTCCAGTTCTTTCATCAGCATCAGTGTCATCGACGTGTAAGCTGGGTGTTTGGTTTTCTTTATTATTTGGATTTATAAAGGCATCAAAACGAATTACTTACCATTTACCGCAGCGAGGAGATCAACGGTAGTAACGCCAGCTGCCGGGAAAACAACCGCCACTGCTGCTGCTGCCTCAGGATCTACCTCTTCATCGTCGGCGTCGTCGACAGATCTGTTGGGTTCGGGTTTTGTAGCTACATTTGCTAGCCCTTTCTTTGGCGGGGGTGGCGGTGGCACCGTTAATAATAATAACGGCACTACAAACAATAACAGCAACAGCAATAATAATAATCAGAACAATTCCGTAACCTATGCAAGTGTAAGCGCTCAAAACATACCATTACAATCGCAACAACAACAACAACAACAACAGCCCTTAATTGCCTTAACAGCCGCAAACACCTCAGCTAACGCCACAATCATGTCTACATTGGGATCGTCACCCAGCAGTTATGACGGCACTTTTGGAACTGGACCGCTTGCCACAATTGTTAAGGAAGGTTGGCTGCAGAAGCGGGGTGAACACATAAAAACGTGGCGTTCACGCTACTTTATACTACGTGGCGATGGTACGCTGATAGGCTATCGTAATAAACCTACCGGCAGCGGACCTGTGGATAAATTGAACGATTTCACAGTCCGTGGCTGTCAAATAATGACTGTAGATCGTCCGAAACCATATACGTTTATTATACGTGGACTGCAATGGACAACAGTAATTGAGCGTACATTTTGCGTGGACACCGATGAAGAACGGCAGCAATGGACAGATGCAATAAGGTTTATTAATCGCTTTTAAAATTGTTACAAATTTCTTAATTTTGTCTCTTTATATACGATCCGTTACTGAGTAGAACCGTGGCAAGTCGTTTAAGTGAATTAGGAGAAACAGCCATGTGTCCTTCTAATTCGACGGATATGACCGATGTCGATATGGCTTCCATAGCTGAAGTGGAACTATCCGAGAAATTTTCTGTGCAGGGCACTTCAACACGTAACAGCGGCGGCGTAAAGAAAGTGGTGAGTAGAGAAATTTCTATATTCTATAAAGTTAAAGACAGGTAGAGCGAAGGAGAAAGAGAGAAATGGGAGAATACTAAAATAAAGTACTTTTCTTGCGTCTTCACTGGTTTAGACTTTGGAAAATTTTGAATTTTTAAAAGTTTTGGGCAAAGGAACGTTCGGCAAAGTGATTTTATGTCGTGAAAAAGCCACAGCCAAATTGTATGCTATAAAAATTCTCAAAAAAGAAGTCATCATACAAAAGGATGAAGTGGCTCACACCCTAACAGAAAGTCGAGTTCTGCAAACCACAAATCATCCCTTTTTAATAGTGAGTGTCTTTATGCTTTACCTCGCTAGGTTAAATATGAAGTTTTTTTAACTTTTGTAATTTCATTTCAGTCGCTGAAATATTCTTTTCAAACAAACGATCGTTTATGCTTCGTTATGCAGTACGTGAACGGCGGTGAATTATTCTTTCATTTAAGTCATGAACGTTTGTTTTCGGAGTCCCGGACACGTTTTTATGGAGCCGAAATTATTTCAGCTTTAGGTTATTTGCATTCGCAGGGAATCATATATCGTGATTTGAAACTCGAAAATTTACTCCTCGACAAAGATGGGCACATTAAAATCGCTGATTTCGGTCTGTGCAAAGAAGACATCACCTATGGACGCACTACAAAAACTTTCTGCGGTACACCCGAATATTTAGCACCCGAAGTATTGGAAGATAACGATTACGGGCACGCTGTGGATTGGTGGGGTACAGGAGTGGTGATGTATGAGATGGTAAATTAATTTTTCAAAGAATTTTCAATTGTTTATAAAAACAGAAAATATACTTTATGATTAATCCGTTGGAGATTCTAAAATCAGCTTCAGAACAGAATATTCAGAACATTCAATGTATTACTTCATTAAAACCACTAGGCTCAATATCTAATGTACATTTTTATAAATTAGAGCCGATAGCCTGTGTTGCTAGTGCTCAATGTCTTTTTTTAGTCTAAGAATTTATTTCATTAGACTAAAATTTTGATAATAATAATAATAATAATAATAATAATAATAATAATAATAATAATAATAATAATTATAATAATATTTTTATGAAAAAAAAATTTCAAAACGAATTTTTCCAAAATTGTTAAACTCAAACAGAGATGGCATATTTCCAAAATTGACTTCTTTTTTCACTCCGTTCTTCAAGATTAACTCATACGAAAAAATTACTTTAGAATATTCAATGTACGTCGCGATATTGTTAGTAATATTCGGGATTATGATCCGACAATCATTTGAAATATCATTTTCATTTACTTCCAATTTCCTATGGCTCAAACAAATAGTAACGAATAAGTTGAACATCGATCGCCGTAACAAAAGGCTATTTGACTACCGAGAGAGAAGAATATTTTTTATTACAGTTTTTCTTGAACTTTTATTTATATTTTGTTCTTTGCATACCAATTCTTATTATTAATTTCTCTCTATATATTATTTCTAAAAAATTATAGATATGCGGACGTCTTCCATTTTATAATCGCGATCATGACGTTTTATTTACGCTGATATTGATGGAAGAGGTGAAATTTCCGCGAACAATATCGGAGGAGGCTAGAAGTCTGCTGAGCGGACTTTTGCATAAGGATCCTACAAGGCGACTGGGTGGAGGTCCAGATGATGTCAGAGAAATACAAACGCATCCATTTTTTGCAAGTATTAATTGGACCGATCTAGTTCAAAAAAAGGTAAATTATCACGAGATCCATCATTATATCAATAAAAATTTTGGGCGCAGCGGAAATTATAAATTGACATTTGTAAGATAAGATGACTTTATTCATCAACAGGTTCTCCCTCAGCTAGCAGACAACACTTCAATTCATGTATTCCGTCCCTAAACGAATTTTTCAAAAGTCCTTTGGTACACCGATTTTTCGCCTTGTTATAATGTTTATTTTTTTGAAAAATACGTCTTATTTTAAGATGTTGCGCACTGATGAAAGCTCCGCAAGTGTAATTTCTTTGCAAGCCGAAGTAAGGCCTAAATGAAGTTTGCTTTTGCTATTTCACTAAACGGAGTTTATTTTCATCAATCTTCGGCATCAATTTGTCCTAAGTTAAGAGAGCAATAACCTTCTCTTATTGTTACATCCAAGAAACTAAAGAATAAACATTTGCATTTGTCTGTTGTTATACGATTGGAGTGGAAATCGAGAAACCCCTTACCACCACTATTTTGAGAGAACTTTATAAGATCCTTTATAACATTTATCATGTCAGCATGAATTCGCATATCCGTTAAGCCGTTTTTAATAAAGGATTTAATTCTCACACAATTGTTAATGTTTTTTAATTAGAAAAAATAGAACTTTTTTATCGGGCAAGAACGGCCATTACGTACCCTACGCTATTTCAATTTGAGAAATTTTTCACATGCTCTTGTCATTAAATACGAAAGATTTTTGCTCGAAAAACTGTCTTTTGGTTTACAAAGCTTTACTTTTGTACCTTTATACGGAAGGAAAAATAAATCAACGCACATGTATCATAGATGATTTATATGTGAAGTCTATTCCGGACCAATCTTCATCATAAATTGTTGTAGCCATGTAAGGTGTTATTGCTTGTAAGAACATTTACATATGAGGGCGTTCAGTGAAAAAGACCCCATCTCATCCAAATTTTTCACATTCATTTAGTATACCAAAGCGTTATTTTTCACCGATCTTTTCCGGAAAAAGGTAAAGTTTTTTCAACCTTTCGAAAATAGGTCACATATGAGAAGTGATTATGAAAAAAATCCAATCCAATCCGTTTTCAAAAATCTTCCCGCATGAATCACAACATGCCCCAAATTATATTAAAATATGTCGCAAACAGTTTCTTGCTGGCTGGAGTTAAATGTGCATGAAGAGACATGAAACAGACAAAATTAAATCAGATTCAGAAAACAGTCCCAAATCAATTAGCGCTCTTTATCTTACATATTTTTCATCCTTTACTTATGGCTCAAAGGCCATATAGAGGATAGTAACGATGACATAAGCTGCTATGCTCTGGCCTTTTAATTAGCCTAGACGAACGTGGCTATTGCTAATAAAAATCAATTATTTCGTAGATAACGCCACCCTTCAAGCCGCAAGTTACTTCAGATACCGACACTCGCTACTTTGACAAGGAATTCACCGGCGAAAGCGTAGAACTGACACCACCAGATCCAACAGGACCTTTGAAGTCTATAGCTGAAGAGCCTTTATTCCCGCAGGTAAAGGTTTGGAATTCTTCGAAAGATAAAAAACTCATCTTCATGACTTAATTTTTGTTTCTTTTAAAAAAACAGTTCAGCTTTCAAGACATGGCTTCAACGTTAGGTACTTCATCGCACATTAGCAATTCGGCGAGCCTAGCTTCAATGCAATAGAAGAGCTCAACTTACATAACATCAGAGTGACCACATAATAATCACCATAATCATTAACATGCACATTTTATACTTTGTGTTAATAAAGCATTAAAATGGAGGAGGAAAAGAAAAAACAAAAACCAAGCAAATAGAGCAGTAAACATATGCCGTGTTCTCGTCTGCCAATTTTCAAGCCATTATCATATATTAATTCATTTATAAAACTTCAGTAGATACAAAACACAAATATATATATGCATATTGTATATACATGTATATATATGTATATATGTATATAAATGTATATATATGCATATATGCATATACATGTATATATATGTATATATGTATATACATGTATATATATACAGAGAAAGATGAGTACATAAGGGTTACGATTGCCTATAATTAGGACAACAATGCACCGTTGATGGTAGTCGCAAATGAAGTCGATATTTATTGATTTTATACAGAATATGTGACTTTCTCTTTAGCTCTTTTCCGTTTTCTTTTATTTTCACTTGTTTTTCTTTTATTCTTGTTCAGTTATTTTACGATCCATATATCTGCTTAACCAAGAAACAAATTGAAAAGAGTTTTTTCTTCAAAAACTTATTAAATACAGAACGCGTATGCAGATTTAATTGATTTCAGCACTTAATAGAAGCGAATGTTTTCTGTGCAAAAAATTTAATGCAAACACATATGAATATGTGAATGTAACCTAAGCAAACAGCACGCAAAACGTGTGCGAAAAATGTTAACTAATGAAAAAGTAAACAAATTTATAAATTTGAACGCAATTCTAACGACAAATTTAATAAAATAGTTACTTAATATATACTTGACAGGAGCAAAACATAAACAGCCACACTAGAACACAATAAAACTATGGCACTATCAATTGTATTTAATAAAAACCGGAAAGGTTTGAGAGAGAGAGAGAGAGAGAGGGAGGAAAACACCATTAAAATCTTATTTGGACAAAAAGTTTAGAAGAAAAGTGAAAAGGAAATAAATATTATTTCCCGTAAATGTATATGATAAAATTTGGATAATATTTCGATATCAACTTTTTTTTAGTTAAAGATTCACTTTTCCGTGTTTGTTGGTCGTAGCAAGGTAATAACACATAACCCAAATTTAGTAAACATTTTTAAAAAAGATATTTTTTAAGTCAGCCTTTGCTTAACATTTTAACTTTTTTTACCTGTTTCGTAGACTCTTTTGTATTGATCATTGCAGCGAAAGGATATGGGCTTGCTTGTCACTCAGAAATAAGCATAAGCATGGTCTAGAAAATACCCATACGCACATATGCACCGAGATCCTCAGACCATCAATCCATGTATGTATGTCCGTTTCTTTGTCCGTCCTCGATAACACATATGACTGCTAATGATGGCGCAAATTAAACTCAAATTAGCTTTATTTGTTCTCAGTTAAATGGTCGTAGGTAACATGTAAAAATTACTTCCGACTCTCGTCGAAACATGTTTAGAATAAACAAGGTGATGGCTGTAAATCAAATTCATGAATTGTGTAACGCCCAGAGTAGACGTTTTGATGCCCATCTTCAATAAAATTATCAAAATGATCAATCATTTTGACTTTTAAGGGATAGTCAGAATAGTTGAGTGAACTGAGTCTTTCAGATTCCATTTCAAGGACGCCGATTACGACCAAGAATCTGGAGTCTATATATCATAGCTGATCACTGCATATTGGTACAAATATTTCGCCCTTTAAAAGTTCAGGCTAAATATAAGACCCATGAGTTCTGATCCTTAATTGACTTGTCGTTTAATTTAAAATTGCGGTTTATTGCATGTAACTCTATACAATTCAATAATTCTATGCAGTCTTTAATAATGATATAATTACTATTGAATAGTAAGTAATAAATTGCAGGACATTAACTCTCCTATACATCATACGGCTTCACGCACGCAGTGCTGGTTATCGTTACATAGGACAAAGTTTAAACAATATTCATCATTTACCTGCTCGATATCACAAAAATGTATAGAAACGACTTGTACCGTTCAAAGGGTATACATTTTTTGTGCAATAATGCAACCAATTTTGCTTATATATATCTTTTTGATAAAATGTTAAAAGAGCTGTTCTTTCTTTTGTTTTTTATTTAAACCATTGTATGGCGTTATCATGGCGAAAAAAACTTCCAAGATATAAGGAAATTCCGACTATTAGCCGATTTAAAAAGCTATTGTGGTTATATACATTTTTTTGTTATTAAAATTTGTAAAGTTTTGTGTCAGTATTCAAATGAAAAATATATTGATTTATGTGAGGCGCCTTATTCACATATTTTATTTATATTTTTTTGTATACTTTTCGATTGTATATAGTCCTTATGCTAAGTTTCGTTGATTCTTTTCACAATTCTCATAAAGTTTGCTACTATATATAGTCGTTTCTTAGTTTGGGATCACATTTTTAGTTTGGCTTTACACTTTTTTGTTCCCGATTAACAATATGCCTACACGAAATGCTTACAATTCAAAAATAGTTCACTTCAATAAACCGAGGCAGTGGCTACGTAATTTTGTCACAGCTGCCGACCACATAATCATTAATGGTCTCAGTATCACAGCACCATGAGCAACTTCTTCGCAACATCAATATTGTTTAGAGTAAGGAACATTTACAAATTCAATCTACTTACTGGGCCATACTGGACGAAAAGTAGTTGTTCTGATATAATGCACATGTAAAATATACATGATAGGCAATGGAATCAAGTGAATATAGAATATGTTTATAATTAATTAACGTTCGAAACCGTTAACCTTCAAGTCAGAAATTTTTAGTTTTAAAATTATTTTAGCATGACGGCAAAATGGATTGATTTATTCATTTTGTTCTACTATTAACGATAATTCTTGTTAGAGTAGTCCTTCTGCAATATCTATAGTCTGGGTTGACATTTTCTAAATTTCCTTGTGCTCTTTGTTTAAAGTTGTCATGTGGCGCAGGTTTGTTAAGCCTATAGTTTAATTAGGTTAGATTCGAGACCAATTATCTTTACGGCTGGCCTAGAATATATCTTTCCCCCGATAGTAATTCCGCTGTTGCTAATTTTTGTTTTCGCTTTTAACGAACGCTTGCAAAACTTGCTAACAATGGCTAAATGGATTGCTGCATATACTTGCTGGATTGATCGTTCGGTCAAAGCGGCTGTAATGGCGGGGTAAAGGGCAGGCACAAAATGTATTCCGCTCTTAGTGAACAACAAGCTTTCCTCGCGAACACGACGAACTGAAGTCAAAAAGCGCGATTAATTATTTCTCAATTAACCTTTTCTGTACATCTTTTTCTCTCTTATGAATTTTTCCATTTACGAAGGGATAATGAAACTTAGCAAAACTCCGATTCTACGAATAGTGATAAATAAAATTCTGCTGACTATTTTACTTGGTGCATGCCAACGTTAGCTGAATATTATGAAGCCATGATAAGTTTCTGTAAAAGTCAGAGCTAAAATGGATCTAGGAATTTTCACAATTCTTGCATAATTGTGTTTTCTCTAACGGTTCCTATTAATCAGCTGCCAATATCTAAAAGAGTTTTCGTAAACGCTAAACGCCGCACTAATATCGGGTTTAGAGGTTAACACCACTTATTTCAATATATTTTTCAAGTCCGTGACTAATTCCTCTCGATCTGATATATAAGCTATGAAGCTTTGACTAAATAAAAAATATTGATAAATAATTTAAAACAATAGTTAATATAGTCTTCCGCAGAAATTATTTAAACGACTTAAAACAGTCCTCAAGCTCATGTTAAGAATACAAAGCTTGTAAAGAAAATTTGTTTTTTTCTTTTTCTGGTTAACATATTGAGAATGACAGTTTGAAAAAAATGCTTGGATCGTCTGCACAGTTAATTTTTCCATTAAAAAAGGGAAGAATAATTGAACGAGTTAAGAAAGTATAAAACCATAATACTTGTAATGTTAAAAAAAAAAACAGCAATATCTGAAAGTAAATGTTAATCAGCATAAGATATCATAGTACGAAACGGGTTTTTTTTTACAGCAGCTTAATTGAACGGTCTATTGGGGCATCATATATATGTAAAATTCAATTGACAACAAAATCGAAACCAAAGTGTATGAAAGCTTGTCTTATAGTTCTTTTGGATTTGTAAAACTTTCGATCGTAATCTTAATTAAGATAAGCTAACTTTGGAAATGATTAGGAAAATGTATTAACATATTATTACGTATTTTTAAAAAATAAAAAAATATACAAAAGTCCAAATAATGTTAACGGAGCGTTTTATACTTCAGATGTTGCTTTATCTGAAGTGATTGGAATTTTCTGCACGCATGAAAATGTGTCTACCACCGAAGAGTTGTTCTTTATAAATGACGCAAAATACGCCTTGGAGATCTTATATGTATTCTTGATTAGCATGGGATTTCAAGCCAATATACGTCCAAAGTCTGCTTGTTTGAATGCGACCTTTGCTGCAATTGTCAGGATCTCGGACATTGAAATGAAAATTCCAACTAAACCTATCCCATCCTTGTTTAGGAAAAATTGGCAGAAAGAATATTTTTAATTCTTCTCTAGAGTTATTCTTAAATCTTCTCTTCTAAGAAATATATGTATATGGGCACTTGTTGCTTTATAAGAAATTCTCATTATAAGAATTATTCTCCGATTTCATCCAAGTTAGCACTTGTTGCTTTATAAGAAATTCTCATTATAAGAATTATTCTCCGATTTCATTAATCTTAGCACTTGTTGCTTTATAAGAAATTCTCATTATAAGAATTATTCTCCGATTTCATCCAAGTTAGCACTTGTTGCTTTATAAGAAGTTCTCATTATAAGAATTATTATAAATTACATATAAAAAATTTTCACCCAAGTAGGAGGGTTGTTTAGTAAACATGTTTGTGTTTCTGATAATTGTAAAATTTACGATCGATTAACTCTCTCTTGTCTCTGACCTGACCGACTATCCTCTTTTCTCTATGATTTTCATTTTTCGAGGCTTCAGATAAAGGAGCGAAGTTTTTAGAGAAGGAAGTTAAAAAAAGGAGTGTGCTAATAATTCTCAACTTTTAAAAAAATTGAATCCATTTAAATCCTTTCGGCTTATTAACTTAATCATTGCTAACAAGAAACTGTATAATCTTCATGTATATGAATTTGATACAGGTGATGATGGGTGTTCAGTAGGGCCTAGCAGCTCTGATGCGAAATGTTTGTCTTCTTACATTTTTTAAGGCTTTTTTTGCTAGAAAAGATAACTTTTATTTTTCTCTAGATCGCTTTTGTTAATAGTTACACAACGAAAATAAGTTCCGTATACAACAGAATCAATAAAAAAGGAAAAAGCATATAAACTACATATACAAAAATAAAAAAAAAAAGCTGTTATATTAACAGCTAAAAGCAAAAAGATAGCAACATTTTATTTAAAAAGAAAAGCAAAACTCACGTCTCAGTTCCACACTCAGCCATCACTTAACAACTTATTTACAAATGAAAAACAATTTTTATACAAATACGTACACAAATACAGACAACTACCTAATTTATGTATTATGTATGCAATAAACTAGCTTAATAGCAAACAATTTGTCTTCTTTTTTATAAAGAAATACATTTTTTATGAAAACAAACTAACTAAAAACAATTAAAACTAATGAAAGCAAACTTTTCGAATTTAGCAATTACAACAACAACATATTAAAAAAACGCTACTTAAAATATTTAAGTAAATACAAAAATAGCAACAACAGCAACAACAAAAAGCCGCCAGAGAGATTTTTTTCATTAACACACACAAAATCAATCAACAACAACAGAAACTTATAAGCAATAAAAATAAATAAATAAATAAATAAATAAAATATTTATAGAAAATTAACACACTCGCTGAAACAAAAAGCTAAACTTTAACCTGAAATTGTTATGACAAGAAAAAAAAAAAAATAACTAAACAAAACAAAAAAAAGATTAACACGTAAATAAGGCCAGCAAACCGTTTTTCTAAGTTTAGAAAGAGTTTAAAAGAATTTTTTAGAAAACTTTTAAATCGTTTCTTATTTTATATTGAAGCGAATATTAAAAATACATTGGCAATTAGTTAAGTTTTTTTGGTTTTCCTTTTCTTTCAGTTGTAACTAAACACATATACAATATATATGTATATTATACGCATATTTATATATATATTATATATATATATCTATATATAATCTATATGTTATATATATCTATCTAATAGGTTGGAGGGAAGGTTGTTTCGTATTTTAAAGAAAACATTTGAATTCGTGTTTATTATTAATCAATTATATAATAAAAATTATTATATATGCTCCGTTATTTGTTACAACCTGTTGCCATCTTTCAGGTAACCTATGAATTCCAATTTTGTGGAAGTTCTCGTCCTTGGAGTTAAAATAGTCAGCAACTGCCTTAGAAACACTTTCAAAAGACTTGAATTTTTTCCCGTTAGATAATTTCGCAGAGATCTGAATAGGTAATAATCAGATTGTGCCATGTCAGGTGAATACGGTGGATGACTAACGCATTCAGTTTTTGTTGTGTCACCATTGCAGTATGCGGTCGAGCATTATCGTGATGGAACACTATTCCTTTTCTACACGCTAATGCAGCCCTTTTTGCTTTGATAGCTGCATTCAATTTATCCAGCTGATTGCAGTACAGATCCGCGTTAAATATTTTTCCCTGTTTCAGCGACTCGTAGCACACTCGATCTTGTCCCGCCACAAACAAAGCGGATTTGGAACTGTTGCTGATGATGTTCCTGGTTTGCAGTAAGATTTTTTTCTCTTTTGGTTTCTCGTAAACAATCTACTTTTCATCTCCAATATCTTTTCCAAATACCGGACATAAATTTTTACATGCAACTGATGCGTTGTTTTCTTTTTGAAGTACAGAGTCGTAAATGCACTTTATCTAGTGACATGTTTTTCACTTTACATATCACAAGTAAATGATGAACGGTAATAAATGACTCCTTTTATATTATACAACAAGTAAAAAAACAAAAAAAGAATCCGACTGACTCAGT
>KK500116.1:16455-139512 GCA_000688715.1 Glossina pallidipes
ATATATATATATATATATATATTATATTCAAGGCAACCGTTTAGCAATTACCTTTATAACAGCAACAATCTTCAAATTATACCAATAACAATCTTAAACTATTTTAGTCATGTAAGTCGTAATTATTTTAATCTTCTAAGTTTTACTCAGATTTCAAAAACACACTTGCTTTTTTTTTTTTGATTGTTTTAAGCTGAACCATTAAAAAAAAAACTAAACAATGGGAGAACACAGAACATTAACATATAAAACAAAAATTAACTGATTTAAATATATTTTTAAATAATTATTTAAGACAACTATAATATATATTGTTTGTATGATTGAAAAGAAAAATATATATATATATATATATTAAAAATAAATAAACAAAAAAATATCATTAAAAATAAAGTGAAAAAATGTTTGAAAAGGACGCGAAAAATTGAATTGAGAAAAACGTAAACTAAATAAAAAAGCAAAATAATTTATTATAATAAACCTTTAATATACAAGATATGTGTAGATAATTGTTTATCTATATAATGAATTATATATATAAATGTATATATATATGTATACATATATTTTGAATTATGTGTATACATACATATATATATATACATATATATGTGTACATATATATATTTACTTTATACGTAAAAATATATATAAAAAACAATTATTTAAAAAATAAAAATTAATAAAAAAAATATAGAAAAAGAGGAAATTGTACTTTTGTTGGAATTAAAATAGAAAGTAATGGCAATGGCGCTTAATACCGATTTTCTTCATTTCAACAAATATCTTGTCGTACCGATTGATTAAAACAGATTATAAATCTGCCGACTAACCTGAGTAACAGAATTTATTTAGTGGTGCCTGTCTGTGACCTATGTTGAAATCACGTGCATGACCGATTGGAGTGAAGTCTTCTTCTTGCTATTCACGTTAGGCTTTAAAAATGTCGAGATTGTCTTACATGTCTCTCAATTTTTATTAAATGATAATATTCTGTTTGTTTTTTTTTTTTTTTTTTTAATTTATAACTTTAAACTCGTTTAGTTGTTAATTGAAAACTTTAAACGTAAAACGATTATCTGGACAGAGAGACTGTCGGTTATCAAAATCTTCTGAAACCCTTTAAATTCCAATTGGACACACATTACCGACGTAAGGTATTCAACTTACGTAGATAAATTTAAAATTTTTTATCTACTAAGTGATATGGGTCCCTTGAGAAATGAACGAGCAGACAATGGAAAACAAGCAGCAGGATGACGATTGTCAAGGTGTCACTCCAGCGCCCCTATGATGTCATCCAAACAGCCGACTCTGGTTTCCATCCAAGATGGTGTCATTCCAGTGTTTGACACTGGAATCCAGACTTTAATTGTTATACTTGTAAATAATCTGGTGACAAGAAACGTTCATCTCAAAATGCAGTATTTTTGTTGAAATAGCTCAACTGGATCCCAGTGTCTGGGCATAGGAGGCTACTTGGGTGACAAAAAAAGGAGCACTGACTTCTCTTGGGCTCTTTTAGCTACAAACGTTAAGAAACGAAAACATTGACCTTTAAAAACATAAAACAAATAGGTGGTGACAAAAAGTCCGCAATATTATTATCCACACTACTTGCATGTTAAATCTTGTTCCACCTCTATATACAGTCATGCCGCGGCAATCAAGGTTAAGATATTTGCAAGAATTCTCCTTGGTCATGTTATTGCAACACGTCAATGGATCCTTAAGAAATCCACTCCTTCAATTTGCAATTGTAGGCAAAATCTTAAGGTTAAACTCAGTGAATGTCGAAACCTTTCGAGCATCTTGAAAGTACCTGGAGAATATAATATCTATACAATATTTAACTTTATTAAAGCGGCTAGGCTCTAATTATCGAGTCTACCTTTTAAAAAAGAATAGACGATAATTTTGGCTGCTAGTGCCTATACTACTTTTCCAGTCCTAGAATTTATTTGTTTAGTCGAAATAAACCATAATATTAACAATAACGAATGTTATCCAAAATTTTTCTTCATTAATAATATGCAATTTTAAACATTTATGACAGAACGTGGCGCTATCGCATGCTAATGTACGTACAACGCGGAAAAAGTTATGTCTAAGATGACGCAAGATGTCAACTGGCTAGCACATGCTTCATTAAGAGATTTCATGGCCTTGTGGCTGACAGTAGAGGTTTCTGCTTAGAGAAGCCGCTGATGAATTTTTACACAATTCATGTGAAATTATTTTTGAATAAGAAACGGGGGGTTAGCTTTTTGATTCTAAAGCTGCAGAAGTTTTCAAAAGAATTTCGTTACTGTTACCTTTTTTCAAAGTTAAAGAGCAAAAAAAAGAAGGTATTCCGTTCTCTTCACGCAAAGATAAATTATTTCTTTCGAAAATCGTTTCGTGGAACCGGCCATAGGGTTAATTTGGGTGAAAACGACTGATATTCGCCTTAAAATGAAGCAGAAAACTAAAAATGTTGTGCCTACAATTTTGTTTAGCGTTTATCCATAAATTATATCATTTGATAATTCAATCATTATTTCGTAAAGGATGTTAAAAAAAATTATCGTATTGTTGCGAAAATGAATCCGCACAAAAACTAACCGATTTTGTAAGATACTAACTGCACATTTATGATGGCTTACGGCGCAGCTGATGACTGGGGAAAGGATTAAGAATAATTTCCAGAGCATTTCATGGAAGTGACAAAAATGTCACAATGAAATTAGGTATTGATAACTTCCTAGAATATTTATCGAAGCCAAAGTGGGTGAAGTCAACAGTTGAACCGTAACATTCGAAGGCACGAGACAAGACGGAACATTTTAAATATAATTTATAAATATGTATTCAATTCACCTGTGGGTTAAAGATCTCGACTAACAGCTTAATGATCGTGGGTTCAAAGCACAAGTGCGCCAGAGTTTCCAACAAAGCCGATACACTTAGATACACAAACATGTATATATTTATTGATAAATTTTTTTGCTTGCTTTCTGACCTGTTTTAATATGCAATCATAATCTTCTTGTTCGTAGAAAGCATATACTAAGCGCATCGTGTTGGTAAACCCTTAGAAAGCCTTAGATACTACTGCTTTCAAGACTAGTCTTCGAATTTATTTCTCTGACTAAATTAATTATAATAACAAATATATTTGCCATCCTAAAAATCACAATGCAGTCGTATAAAATAAATTTCGAAAGAAGGCGGACAAATACCTTGAATCACACGTTATATTGCATTAAATTTGAGAGACTACTTAAGACTGCATATTTCGCTACATAATATTTATAGAAAAAATTAAAATCGAACTTGCTTTCATTATTCTTTTTATTATTATTCTTCTCTTGCGCTCATTTATATCAATAAGAGACCTTTAGCTACTTCTCTGGTTTTTTCTTCACCAGCCAAAACTTCGGATATTTTTAAAGCAAAATCGAAAGCGGTGCCAGGTCCACGGCTGGTTATAAGCTTCCCATCCTGTATCACTTTCTCATCGTCTACGTATCTGTAAAAAATTAATTTTCAGAGTAAGAAAACTCGAAATTCAATAGAAGATAAACACTTACTTATATAAAGAATCCAATTTTGGCTTAAGGCCAGGGTAAGATGTCAAAGTTTTACCTAAACCAATAGAATGAGCTGCCAAAACTGTAGGGGCTGCACATATAGCCGCGACGAAGCGTTCTTCTTTTTCCTGTTTTTTAAGAAGTTCACCCAAAATATCAGATTTAGACATTTCTTCACAGCCACATATACCACCCGGTAGCACAATCACGTTAAATTCTTCGTCTTTTACTTTTTCCAAAGACGTGTCCGGATTGATAACTACATCTCTTGAACATTTTACCGGTTTATCAGATAAACCGGCAACCGTGACCTTGATCTAAAAATAATAGCGCATCACTGTCGCAGTGTTTGATAAAGAAGCATTTTTTCCCTTACCCCAGCTCTACGTAAGACATCAGCTGATATCACAAATTCCATTTCTTCCGCACCTTCAGCCAAAACAATTAAAGCAGTTTTCGGCATTTTTGTATTTCCTGTTAGAAATCTGTGAATTCGTAAGTAATTTTTTTCTTTATAACTAAACGATTGTCTTAAATAAATTTTATGGAATAGGGGAAAACGAAAAAATACACGATTGATATTTGACATAGGCTGCCAATTTTTATTAATGTATTTCTTTTTCTTCTTCCGCGAGTAAGTAAATCAACAATAGATGACTTACTGAGTTGATTAAAAAGGTTCAATGTTGCAACAACAAACACACACGGTAATAGCTTTACAACACAAACGCATACAAAAAGCTTTACAAGAATATTGGTTTTTTGAACAGGGTTGTTATTCACAAAGATGCCTTGCTTCATTATTCGGAAAATTATGAATCTATAATCATATAGATTTACAAAAATATATCACAATCACAAGTGTGTTCGCATTATTTTTTTTTTCAATAAACAATAAAAAACAAAGTAAAAACCAATAAGAATCGCGAAACATATGAATTAAAGTTTAAAATGGTTTTTCTACGAAAACAGTTTTATGAAAATTAAATACAGATGGGCGTATTTCGAAAATAAATAAAAAGCGTTATCATTAATTTTCTTGGTTTTGATAATTAATTTAATTAATTAATTAGGTAGAACTAAATGCTATACAAAATTATTGTTTATATAAATAATTCATAGTTTAGGTCTTAAGAAATAATAGAAAAAAAATAATTTTTAAAGGTTTTCAGAAGAGTGAAATATATTCTCGATTGGCAAAAGAGCAGTAAAAACTGTTACTAAAGGAGATTAGATTTTTACAAAAGGAAACGAAGTTTAGAATATTAACTAATACTTTGGTCAACCTGTTCGCAACCAGACTTTCCTAGTGAAACCGTTCGCCACGGCCCAAGATTTTTTGATGATCGTACGACATCAATTGCCGTTGATTTAGTGCATTTGAAAAAGTAACATAAACGATCTTTTAAAGTATGTGACGCCGTGCTACAGGTAAAACTTAAACGTTGTGACTCGTTTTTCTCAGCTCGATCGTCATGGCTACGCAGGCCTTTTTTACACTGCTTCATAGAGAGAGCGATCGTGTTATATTTGTGATAAGGCTCCGGGGGTTGATTGGCTCGCTGCTCAAACACCTTCAATCATGCTTTTCTCATATTGAAAATGTTGACATTCGAGCAAAACGTGTTCCGCCGTTTCTTCTACGCCAGGACACCGAGGGCAAAAAGACCATTTTCGTGGCCGAATCTGTATAAATATTGCCGCTAACCATCTGCGTAAGACAGTAGTCAATGCTACCATGCTGCCATACGACCCATTCTTTGACATCATATATGATCTCAAGAAGGTCTACCGAGCCTGGGTAGAATCGTGCCTTCTCCTCGGCCGTATGCACATACTTTCTTCGGCAAAACGTTTACTTTCTGTAGCCATGACCCTTCTCCCAAGCTGCCTTCTTGTCTGATATAATTTTGTTAGCTGGTTAGCCATTATATCTGGTGGTAGCAAGTCTGATATAACCCACGCTGCATCAAGCGACATTGTGCGAAAACCACGTCATGTCCTGCAACAAAGCTGTTTGCTAACAATGTTCTAATCCAAAAAGCTTGCAAAAGCTTAATTTGCATCGCTGACTTCTAATGGACATTCAGTGGAATGTAAGGGGGATTGTAAGGATAAAAATTAGGGATTGGCCATCTATTGCAGCGTTACGTACTGTTAGGTATCTACCAAAGGGGCAAGTACTGTGAGCTAGGTTTTTAGGACGCCATAGTGTATATGTGACCGTTTGAACGCGTTCGTTATACAGAAATACTGATTAAAGAGTGAGAGGCAGCCTACATTATGAAGTTGTGGACTTACCTCGGTATTTTTAAAGTTTGCGCAAAGATATTGCTTCAAATGTTGATGCAAAAACTCTCAACATCGTGCGTTGGAGAAAATATTTTTACCCAACATTTTCTCTTGTTATTCTTATGATTAAGGAGTTGTTTTGCTTTGTTCATTTCCTTCTTTTTCTTCTTTTAAATTCATTTTTGTAGTCCTTTAGTTCATTCATTGTCAAGCATTAGCCGATATATCTATTTTTACTTCCGATATCTCTCATGTTAGTTGTTTCCATTCACATCGATTTTCTTATTACATCTTACACCACTTATGGTACTGGATAAACTAACTATGTGCAGACGTACGGAACACCTAGAAGGGTTTGAGATAAACCCAACTTTTATTATGCCGAACGATTCAAATAATGATTCTGAGCCTGTTTGTCCGTCTGATGTCTGTTCGTGTAAATGTGTGTTCCATTTACAGGCCGCAATTTCTGAGATATTTTGATGAATTGTGTTACATTGTGCACTGTTTTGAATCCTATTGAATATGGTTCGGATTGGGCGACTTTTATGACCATTACGTCAATAACGTCTTATTTTGGAAAGTCGAAAAAAATTGCAATTTTCAACATTTCTCCACATAACTCGCTTTCTAATAGTGTTTCGTCATTATAAAGTGGTGTGAAAAACTTGGTCCGGTTGGCGCAATATTTTGAGTCCCCTCTCATATATCAATATTTCTTGGTGGGAAGTTGGTTTATACGACTAAATTGACAAGAAAGTTAACTTAACCGAATATGGACTACGTATATCTATTTTTTGGTTACCGCTACACATAATGATTCTCAGGAAATATGGATCATTAGCCAAAAAGGTCAGATTGATAATATTCTATGATGAAAATTTGTTCATGATAGTAAATTGCCATAAAAATAAAATAAACCAACTTTGAACCACATGGCTTTATTTTTTAGACCCCATTCCGTACATGATTTCTTATGAATAGCAAGTCTTTCGGAAAAAGTTTTAATTTTTAATATTTTATGACGGAAATTGGTTCTTAGTAACGAAATAACCAAAAAAATTAGCAGTAGGGAATTTGGATCTCATAGGTCTATTTTCTAGACCTTAGCATGCATCAGGGTTATCATGCTAAGCAAGCCCTTATATGAAGAGAAAGTATAACTTATAGTTTTCTTGCGAAATAGGATATAGGTATAGGTATAGGATATATAATGTTCTCACTTGTTTTTACTTCTGAAATCACATTTTATTGGACAGGGCTTGGTAAGCCTGATAAGTGACCTTCGATTTCGTTATGTCTAAAAGTCTCCAAACGAATTAATTGATCAATGCAGATGTTATATTTATTCGATGTAATAGTTAAGTGCGAGTAGGAGACTATTAAGGCCTTAATAAAAATGATTTTTCACTCGAAATACGCTTAAATTTCATTGACGACATTACAACTTGACAACTCTCGATGGTTTTTTCGTTGGAATTGCAAACAATTTTTTTGAATTTTCAAAGTGCTATATATAATATTTCCAAATTCATCATTCTAACCGTTTCAAAATTTTGATCAACGAGGCCTAAGTGTATGGAGCAAAGCCCATTTCAGTAAGAGGTGCAAATGCATTTCAATATTTTTAATGATCTTTTCAATATTATCGATTCCGTGAGGTGATTATCTTTATTTTCTTTCATTTCGTCCGCGAATATCATGGATATCACGGATATCTTGTATTTACGAAATATTTCTTTGCTTAAAATGTTAACTGTGGTATTTAACAGAATTCCATCGAAAGTTTTCATGCATCTAAAGCGTTGCATTTTGCTTCTATCTTCTTCGGAATACGTAATCCATTCATGTGCAAGTTTACCCTCGGGAAAGTAGCAGCAGCTTTCAAGCGCTTAAAGCTATCCAGAATCTCAGTTTGGTTTCTTCTTTCGTTTTCGTTATGCATCTTTTCGGGAACATGATCCAATTTGTTTGTTTTGGTTTCATTTTTACCCTTTTCTTTGTAACTCTTTTTGTTATATAAGCTAAGCTAACGGATAATGTCGTTATTTGAATTTGCAAACTTATGAAGATTCAAAGGCTACATCATGCCGGCATTAATTAAATTTTCAAAATTCGAATTAAATTTAATCATAATTTTTCAAAAAAAAAAAAAAATGGAAACGATTCGAATAACAAAAAATACATTAGAAAGTTCTTGCTTATAAAGTAGCTTCAGCAATGAGAGCACTGAAGTATCTGAAAGTCCAAGATTTAGAAATTTTTATTTATTCATCAAATCGGGAACTCTGCGTAAAGTTCACTTGTTATCACATCTAAAAGGGCTGTTAGTATGAAGCAGAGTTTGCAAATCTTTCAAGTAAGCATTTTTTAAACCATCACCGAAGGATGAGGGATATATTCATTTTGTCAAAACGTTTGCAACGACCAGAAGGAAGCATGAGAGACCCCACAAGGTATATACATCCTTGAAAGTGAAACTATCGACTTCAAATTCGGCAGAAACATAGCAAGTTCTTGCGCAAAGGTTGGTATTGAAAATGGACCAAATCGATTGAAGGAAATGCCCACAGCACCACATAAACTGAGAACACCTCTATTTTTCAAAAGGAATAGAAAATGGATTTTTTGATCATTACTCATAAAGTGTAGCAGGTAAATGTACAAGAATTTGAACACATATTCTATGAGCGATGCTGTAGCACACCTACTCAATATTTTAATGCATCAAAATTTAATTTTTTTTCAATTTCCTTAAAACGTGCAGAAAGCTTCAAAACCTATATAAATATATATATATATATATATAAATTCTTGGCCAGTTTTAAATTTGCAATTCACTTAAGCATGTCCCTCTGTTCGTCTGGCCATCGGCCCGTTTGCCCAACTGTGTAGTATTTGTAGTAAACATTCTTCCATTTTGGGTAACCTAAGTATTTCAAAGGACGCACCTACAACGCATACACGCCAAGACGATAAAAACTTTTATCTTAAAAACAGAAAAAGCAGCCGCGCGAATATGGGAATTTAGTTGTTCTCCTTTTTCTTGACCTTTTTTGGGGCAACTTGACAATTGATAAGAGTAGTCTTAAAAGTGATACGCTTTCGATGAAGAAATGTGTGAATTCGAGTAAAATTATATCGTAGAAGTTACGACGGTGCAGATGAAATCTGCTTTGCCCCATTTGCTCCAGCTGTATAGCTAACTTTTTAGGCAACATTTTCCTTGATCATGTTCAGGCGAAACTAATGGTAAAATAGTAGTCATATTATTAAGTTAGAAGTAACTTAAACAACGCTGAGGTACTTCCAGGTACAGCAACCGGTTCATAAATCTTGTCATTGATTTGGACAGCCCCAAATTTCTAGTACTACTATAGACTTTTCAAAGCATAGAATAAGGTGTGATTAAGGCAAATATGTAACGACAAAGTTAGTTGCGTGCATGGTAGTCGGTGGTTGGTGGACGAAAAAGTTATTAATAATAAAGAAAGTGTCATATATTTAATAGCGCTTAGCATCCACTTAAGTTTTATATAAATTGGGTCACACATCATCACGTAAAGCTTTAAATAGAAGTTTAGTGAAATTTGCTAGCGAAAAAACAAAAGTTATAATAAAAAGCAACATAAACAAGTTACATTAACGACCAGAGACACTTGTTTCTGTTTATTTAAACAAAGTACAAAGACACAATAGCCGTCCATTTAGAAACTCTCTCATCATATACACATATATATATATGCAGAAATTCTGTTTTAAAATAATTATATTTACATGCCTTCATGTAGGTGAACAAACATATTTATAAAGGCGCCCGTTGTTGCACAACCGAGTTCATTGTAATTAATCATCACATAAATAAAAAGTAGAGAAAGAAATGCTAATAAAAGTCATATTTTTTTTTTTTTTTTGCCTACAAAAGTTGACCTTATTATGCATAGATATGTTCGGGTTTACTTGCATTCATATATGTGACAAACGATTTGATGATCTCCACGTATATAGCTCATGCAGTAAGTTTTAACTTTTATCTGGTTTTTGTCAACGCTCCTTAGTGCGTACGTGCTTTACAGTAAATAAGGTCGTTATTATGTTTGCAAATACGAATCTAGGAGTGTTTTGTTCATTCATAAGTGTGTGCACACACATGCACCTCTAAGGTTGGGTTTTTATGTAAACATCACAACTCCCAGTTATTTACTAAATTTCTTTCTTCTTCTCATTTTAAGAAACTTTCGCTTTCGATGATTCTTTTTGCACTCACTACCGTGTATTGTAGGCATGTTCTTTTTGTCAAAAGATTTGTAATGCCTTCAAACAATTCGGAAATTGTATAAAGAATATATATATATTCGTGATCAGTATTAAATTCTGACTCGATATAGTCATGTCTGTGCGTCCATTAAAAGTAAGAAAAGTATTCGAAATCATTGCAAGCAGGTTGATATTGAAAATTAACTACACATTATATGAAACTATAAAAAACCAAGAACTAGCTCATCAATCATCAACGGAAGAACTTGTGGACTTTGAAGTCAGTCCCCGTGGGCTACAAAATGCCTTATATCAGGAAAGTTGACTGATCATAGAGTAACAAAAGTTGAAAAACATTTTTGACATGTAAAGCTTTTTGCAGTTAAGGTGTCTATCGGACTGCTTATGTCAATGATGATTTTGATCGAATCTTCTGCTTTTAATATCAATAAATACCAAGTTCCGTAGGTCCAGAGTGAAAACGTTCAACGTAATAGAAAAATTCGACTACGCCAAACGAATAGTACGGAGTATGCAAATTGCCTTTGATTTTTGTTTTCTTTAAGATAAAGACTATGCGTGTGAAGATACAGCCACAGCCGAATAGGGCTTTCTCACTTTTTAAGCTCTTCTATGCCACAAGGTATTAAGCCTCGAAATGTTTCGCAACTTCGAAGACAAGTGTTCATGAAATTATTTATTTGAATAACTGAAAATGTAACTGTAAAAGGTAAAAAAAATCTGCGACCTTGAACTTTTTTTTTTTGTGAATTCCGCATTACAGTAAATACTTTTTTTTTGTTATAACTTCAATTAAGAACCTTGTGTTTGTTTAGAAGCAGCCACATGCTCTAGCTTAAATAATTATTTTTAAATTAGCGTTAAGCGAACCTTTAAACAATAAAAAGCATAGCAAACAGTAAGGAAGAAATAATATTTGTTTCAGACTAAATCATTTGATATCTGCAGCTTGCTACCCTGAACTTTGCGCGCTAGAAATGTGACATAATATCTTTTATATATACATACATCTGTAAGTATATCATCATATGAATCGTTCAATTTGAAAATGGGGCAAACCCATTTTTTCTTATTGCGAGATATTTAAAGTTTTACATATTGGTAAACACTAGGAGACATATTTTTGTACTATCTGATGCTAGATAATGAAAGTTTACTCTTCAATAGTGTTTTGTATAAATTGTGTATGTGCGCATATGTGCTTTTAATACTTTTATACCCGTCACTGAAGGATGAGCGGTATATTCATGGGGGTCGCACCGCCCCGAAGGAAGCATCAGAGTGAAAGAGAGACAGAGAGGGAGAAAGTGTATATATTCTTGATCAGCATAAAATTCTAAATCGATTTAGGCATGTCCGTCTCTGTGATTTCTGTTGTAAACACTCTTCTGTCCGCGAAAGTGAAGTTATCGACTTTAAATTTAGAAGACATATTGGAAGTTCTTGTACCCAGGTTGGTATTGCAAAAAGACCAAATCGGTTGAAAGAAACGCCCACAGTACCACGAGAGCAACTCTCGTTTTTCAAAAGGAATTAAAAATTGGTTTTCTGATCATTACTTACAAAGTGTGGCAGATAAATGTACAAGAATTTGACCGCATATTCTATGGGCGATGTAATAGAATCTGTACAGAAACGGAACAAATTGACAACGCGTACCCAATATTATAGTGCATCGAAATTTACCTTTTTTTTCAATACCTTTTTAAGGCGTACTAACAAGCTTTAAAAACCCCGTAGAGTATACAAATTCTAAATGTAGTACCGTGTGGTAAACATTTTCCCGTTAGCGAAAGTGAAGATACCGTCTACAAGCTTGCAAAATAATTTGGAAGTGACCTAACTGTTCAAAGGATCTAACCTGCGACGCCCACACGCTTATGCGACATAAACGTTCATTTTGAAAATAAAAAAAAACAATCAGCCGTGCCCCCTTCACATTATATCGCAAGAAAGATTAGCTCTTTTACATTTTTTTTTTCTGGGCCAACAGTGATGGCTATGAAAGATTGAGTCACGGCATAGTATTTGAGTTTATCGAGTTTGTTGAAAACTCCACCGCACTTGATATTTGAACACGCGACCATTGTGTTGTTAATCGAGATTCTTAGCCAAATTGATGAATTATTGTAATCAATAACCAAAGGGATAATATTTCAAATATATTAGCGCTTTTATTAATAATAAAGACCAAATATTATTCAATTTAGTAATTATTTATTCACTTGTAATTCTGATTCAGCATATGGCTCCCCAATTCACCAGGCCCTCCATCGGTATTTTTCTTTCTTTTTAAAACCGTTTACTCTGAAAAAGCTTTTCGCGTTTCATCGCATGTACCAAAAATGTAAAATATCTTCGACAAATTCGTTTTACTTTATAGCAACCCTGGCGCCTATAAAGGGAATTAATTTTCCGTATTGTGATTATTAGCACTCAAAAATCGCTATCGTTCGAACGAAAATGGTTGTCCTGATAACGAACAATTGTGATCAATGATATTTATTTCATTGCCATTGGACTAAACAACTTTCATACACATTAAGGTCATCCTTTTTCTTCTGTTTTGGCCTGGGCACTATAATGTGCTTTAAGATTGGCACACTTTGTAAGCACTTCAAGCAGATGATTCTATTTCTTGTGACCCTCTATGGAAGCTTAGATTCAATGCATGCATGATTTCGACTTATTTATAATATCGTTAATAGCTGAAAGATCCATCTCTCAAATATGAGCATGAAACTGAATTTTTTTTTAACTATAAACTTTTTACAAATCAAAAGATCACATTAAGTTTTATTTACAATTCAATCTTCCTTTTTTTTTCGAAAATAGTCTTGTCTCACTTTCAAAATAAACGGCTCATGTACATGTCTATAAATTGATAATTGTAGCACAACATCCGTTAAGGTACCATTTACCTTCAGCTTATCATGGCTGGCATTATTTGTGTTGATAACGAGCAAGAATATAATAAATAAAGAAGAGTAACACACTTAAGATAACATATAGTTAACACACAATAGCGGCATAAGAGTGTGGAAATATCTGAAGTATTCGACAGTGGACTTGGTTAGCTTGTAAGTAGGAGCGGCTCGATGAATTTTCGATATTCCTGCTCAGGACTCATTGTCGACTCGTTTATTCTGTTCTGCTTGCCCCTCTGTGCCACTGTCTTTCTGGCGTGGATTACCGGGGAGCGAAATTATGGGATCATTGGTTCACCCATAGATGTGCCGAAACCTTCACCTCTTCCTGGTGTTCCTTATAAAACATTGACTGCTGCATTATGGCTCTCTTTTTTCTTTCGTTTTGAGAGTCGCACAGTCAATGGCAAAGAAAGGTTTAAGGCTTACTATCTATAACCTGGCAACAGGGGAGTATTCGTGGTGGCTGTGGTTATCCCAAAGTTTCGCGGGGAGCTATCTAAGAGGTGCTTAGATAGGCTTCGACGTAAACCACTAAACGAGAATTTGGCCCACACCCATTCTCTATTGCGGATCTCAGAGTAGCAAGGCTCCCTGCAATGGGGATTGTCTCTTTCCTTGGGTGGTCCTCAATCAACTAAATTGATTGCCAATGGTTGCAGGCAACACGTCTGATTAAGGCTCATGCCATGTGCAGTCGTTAACACACAGATATAGATCTGTCGTGGGTTACCAAAACGCTTACGATCACAAAAACTGAGGCGGGGAACTGAAATTTTCAATATATTCCAATATGAGAGAAGCATATACCAAGGATGAATTCCGCCTACAACCATATCTACAAGTATAAAATTTAGAATATCAAATTCTTACCAATTACTGGTCAAAAACTTGGTCTGTATATTGATTGGGATCATCTTAGAGAGAAGAGCTGAGTGTAGTCTGCCTATCAACGCAAAACATGAAGGGCCCATAGTGGTAAAGAGACAAAGCTAAGTCCTTTACGGTATCTCTATTGATACATTAACAGGCGCGTTTTTAACAAAATGTTTTAGAAGTATGCTGTATTGGTATGAGATAGTACTCGCCTGAGGTAAGCGAGTTTACTTGTTTGGTAATAGGTTAGATTGGCTAGGGCGAAAGCTGAACATTGGTAGAGAAAATAAAAGTTTTGAACCAAATCTCTATTTAATGACCAGAATGAGGATAGCTAACAACTTATTACCTTACTTTATATATAAGCAGTGGTGAAAAGCACTGAAAAGCACATAAAGTTTGTTAGCAATTGGTGAGTTGATCAATGTTCGAATTTTTTAAGATTGATATGAAAGCCCCAAGTTAGGCATCTAAGTTAGATAATAATAAGGATTTCAATATGTAGATAAAAAAACTGTTTGCGCTAAATTGAATCCGCTATATGTTTAAGCTGCCAATAGTTAGCAAATGTAATTATTCGCTTTTCAAACATCTCTTTATACGATTGACCAGCAACTCGTGTCGAATTTTGCAGTATAATTTTGTACGATTTTCTACTTCATCGATGCTCTTATTCATGACACCTCGTCTTTAAATGACAAATCAAAATATAATTTTAAATACGATCGTTAATGTGCTTATCCTCCAAGATATTGTAAAATTAATTCCTCAAGAGTCGGTTCTTTTTTTCATCGCCGGCAAGTTGATAAATTTTCTCGTCCGATCTCTCAGCATTTATCGGAAGAGATCTCTGTCTTCTCTATGTACTGCAATAAAAGTGTCTCGCTAGTTCGAATTGAAAGCAAAGCAGTATCTGTTGTGTCGATATTTCATAGAAGACAGACCTTGTTGTAATCAGAAATAGGGACATTTATGTGATTTCTTCATCAATTTATATCACCGATCGCAGAAACTGATAAATGACGCCATACTGTTGTGATGGTGGAGTTACTCTACGCGTCACTGGGCATCATCAAGTTAAGTCCTCCTATCTTTGTTTACGTGCATCAATCAATATTTCAGACTCTTTGCTGCAGTCTTCTGCGAGCGTGGTACCATTCCGTTTTCCCTCAACCTGTCGTATTTTCGTGTCCGTAAATAACAATTCGCTACAGTATTAATGAATTCTCCTTACTACGGAAAATTCATATTGCGACGCTGAGGTAGAAGAAAGTTATATAAAGTGATTTGATTATGAAACAATTGCCTGTTGACTAAGTGTAGTGAAAGAAAACAATCAATAGCGTCCTTGCAAAGATATGGTAGCCATTGTCAGCCATTTAGTTATAGCTTTCTATATATCATTGTTGGGCTTTAGTGATCGTTATGCTCCTAAGTACTCTTTGCTTTTCTAGGTCACGCATATATTGTTAGACAAATGGCGTAGACTTAACTTTACATTTTGCAAAAGGTATTAAGATATTTAATGGCAGTGCACAACATTATTTTGCAAATTTTGTTGAAATTACGAAATTTCAAAATTATTCAATTATTACTTTCGACTTTTTTTTTTTTTTTTAATTTTACATATTGAAGTAATTTTATATATTACGGAATGATGCCTCCTCGCGCAGTTGATTAGATATTCAACATGCGGCGCATAAGCGCCAACAAGATGTTTTTTGCTCATTTCTAAATGATAACAACCGAGAAGAGAAAGAGTTCGTATTGCAAGCTATCCATAATCAATACTAATTGGTTTTTATGTTTATGTTTGCATGCGTGCACTTGTAAAAGTTAATTAAAGGAGCGGTGCTTTAAAGACATGGAAACTATATTCGTCATTATTTCTTGTAGCAAATTTTCTTCAGTTTCTTTGATATTCGGTTTTTTAAACATTTTTCTAAAATATTCAACTAATTTTTTCATTAAAAAAATTTTTTCTATTTGCAAGAAATGTTTATTAAAATTTTTTCACGATTGTGAGTTCACAGCTATATTTTAAAGAGATTTAGTCATCCTACAAACATAAACGTTTCTTAACATATTGATTGAAGGCGAATTGCCAGAGGCGTGTTACCGAAAGTGATGAAATATTTTAGCCTATTACTAACTTTAAAAGATTGTTGCGCAATGTTAAGAGTGCACCCGCAAATCTGCTTGGAAAACTTACTTATACTCATTAGTTTTACGTTTATTAGCTTAAAATTCTCAGTGGATTTGGTTATTATGGTCTTTTCTTTCGTTCGCCTGTAAGAGGTTTCGCTTTCTTTTCGTACGTCTGTCCGGCAGTTCATCTATCAGTCCGTCTGTCTGGCTCTCCTGCTGCCTATTCGTCCTCCTTTCCGTCTGTTTGTCCGTTCGCTGATCCACCTGATTGGCTGAGTGTCCAACCATCTGTTTGTCTCTCTCTCTCTGCTTCTCTGACCGATCGTGTGCCCATCTGCCGGTGTACCCATTCTGTCTGCCCCGCTATCCAGCCGACTGCATATCCTTCTTTTCGTTTGTTTGTTCATCCGTTTATCTACCTGGCTATCTCTCTCTCTCCGATCGTTTTCATCCACATGTTTCTTTGTTCGACTTCTCGTTCTTTATGTTGCCTATCTATTCATATACTCCTCTTTACCAAGGTTTGCTCTTGCACCTATTTTTTATTGCTTTCCCATTTTTCCATCTATCCATGGATCTGCCTATCTGCTGTCTAACTTGTCACATTTTGCCCCACTTCGTTAATCCTTACCTTTAGTATTTCTGACTTTGCAATAATATTTTGCCTCAAGCCAATCAATCCTCCAAAATAACTCTATTATGGGCCAATTACGCATCGAAATTCTCTTATAAAAAGTAATGAAATTAGTATTAAATAGTCTTTAAACGTCATACTGTCCATTGTTTTCATTGCATTCGCACCACAATTTACATTTGTGTCCAGTATTCTTTGGCAATAAAAGATACATAGTTGGATTGTTTTCTTAAGCCGTTCAAAGTAAACCTGCCAATAACAAATTAATGGCATCACTAAAAGCTTCTAAAAGTGGTTGATGGGCTTCGGCAGCAGATTTCTTCAAATCAAACAACAAAAGTAATAAATGTCGAGCGAGTGAGCGTTCCCTCAGCGTCTGTATACACTGAATACCTCAGTTATACTAAATGGAAAACTATCATCTTATGTGGAGAAAGGTTAAAATGATCGAATTTAACGGTTGGGTACATTTTCGCCAATAGATATGTATGATCAAAATACATGCAAGCACCTGTTAAATATCGGATGCTACTTTGATTTAAATTTTCAAATTAAGCCCAGATAAATTAAGTTAATTGTATTATAGGCATATAATCTGATTCTCTGCTGAGTCTTGCTTTACTTTACATAACCTATTTGAAGTGTTTTTCCTTAAAGCATTAGTTTGTATGGGCTGTTTTTTAGCTAATATTTTATGCATAACAACACAGCCGGCTATTAGACACCCTCCACCACTCCGCCTTATATAGTTCTTCAGTCGTTTTGGTCATAACAGACCAAAATTTATACATTATTTACATGCAAAAGGGTACTTTTTGGGGATAGTGGAGGAATCCTTACATGCGGTGGTGTCCGAAAAATAGACCTATGTGGTCTAAACTCCGTTGATATTTTGGCTTATGTACTATTATGAACTAATGTAGCTTCAATACAAATTTACGTGGATAGACATCGGACGAACGGACAGACTTAGATCGATTCAGAAAATTCTGAGTCGATCGGTATAATAAATGATGAGTTTATCTTAAACCCGTTTGCGTGTTACGTACATCCGCACAAACTTAATATATCTTGTATCACAAGTCGCGCAGGATATAATAAATAAATGACACGTGCTCATAGAAGACGGATTGGTATAACAGGATGAAAAAGGCCGACATAAGCTCCAACAATTAATATGAAGATTAAGTGTAGAAAAGAAATGTAGAAAATTTGTACTGAAAATTTTTCGCACATTTCTTGTGTGAAAAAAGAAAACATTCATTATTTAACGGCCATAAAAATTGTATTTATACAAAGTAAGTGACTCCCTCAACACGGTTTTATATACCAATGAACGACGTGTATTGTGTTACAGGGGGCTCTAACGTGCTGTTCATCAAATTTATATATTGAATCCGTCATAAAACGCGTTGAAATTTTGAAAGATGAAATAAAACACAATGTAAAACAATTGTGTGTGTAGTTGGTGAAGTCAATTTAAAAGTTGTAAGCCATTACGAGCAGATTGATTTAATATTTATGTGCCTTGTAAGTGAAAAGAAACAAACATAGAAATACGTATTCGGTTTGTTTTATGAGCAGGCATTTAATGCAAAAAATTAATATTTAATAAAAACCGAAATTTAAATAAGAAAAGTTATTCTCATATACAACAACAATAAGAAATGCACTCGTAAATGATACTCTACGAGAGTTTAACATTTAGGCTGAATTGTCAGTTGATGTTGTTGAACATAGCAGCATAGTAGAGTAAATAAAGTAAATAAATGTTGTAACGTCGAAGTTTTGGGGCAAATGATGCATGTTGCAAAATTATGAGTGAATTTTTTTCTTTTTTTTTTTTTTGTTTTGCTTTCGTTTGCTATTGCTTGACTAAGTTTGGCTGGTTGGTTGGTTGGCTGGCTGGCTGGCTGACTGGCTGGTTGCCTGGCTGGTTGGCTGGTCGATTAGCTGATTGTATCGTTTGGATTGTAATAAGAATGTGTGTGCTGTTTTGACAACATGTAGTATCAAGTACTACATATGCAGCAACAACAACAACAACAACAACAACAACAACAACAACAACTAGGCAAGAAAGGCAACCAAGCAATTCAAATAACAATTTTACTGGATAGCTGACTGAATGGATAGATGGATGGCTCATAAATATGCACATACACATAACACACTATGTATATGTATGAATGTGTACATGTATGTATGTATTTATATGAACATATAAACACATGGTAACTTAAATTGATTGACGACTTGCAGTGAAGTGGAATCAAAAAAACGTCAGCTCAATTTTTTTTCGCTTTCCAACCTTTTTTCCGACTCGTATCGGATGAAGGAAGGTTTTATTGTTACCGTCGTTTCTGTTTGCTTGAATTTCTAATAAAAAAAATAAAAAAAAAAACAAAAAAGAAAAGTCAGACAAACTAAAAAAAACCCAACTTTTTTACATAAAGAAATTCATTTTTTCGTTTATAATGCTAAGGTTGGGAGATACAAACAAACGCATACGTATACATACATAAGTATGGCCCCCACTGCCCCCCTCCCCGATCTCTTCACACATCTGGATATGTTTTTTTTTTGTTTTGTTTTATATATATGTGTACTTATACGTGTTCGTGTGTCGTAGAGAGAATAGATCACCGTCGTAAACAACAACGGTTTATCGTTCCATCTGCTTATTTACATCCATACCTGTTTACAAAACGCATCTATGCATAGACATGTATTTATATGAATAGGTGCGCGCAACTGATTGAGTCTGATGATGTCTTTAAAGCGGCCTTAGTTGTCTAGATTACAATGCATTTTCGCCAAAGTTAATAATGTTGTTGCCGCTAAACTTATAAATAATAATATTTACTGTTGTTGATGTTGTTGCTGTTGTCGTTTCTTAAAGTTATAAAAAGGGAAAGTACTTGTGTAAACACCAAAATATACAAACAAACAAACAAACCAGCATGTACGTATGCAGATGTAAGAAAGAAAAGAGGAAACAACTTTTTTATGATTTTAGAAATAGAGAGAAACTAATCATCGTATGTGCTTTGAACGCACGTACCTATGCATAAATACTTGAGTTACACATACCAAGCAACCAAGTTCAGTTTATTATATACCAACTATTATTAATTATTTTCAACTGCAATGTTTTAAGGTTCACCTCTTGTGTGCTGTGCTTTTTTTTTCACATTTTTGTTTTATTTTTTACTTTTTTTTTTTTTTGCAAAAGGTGTGAAAGTGTTGAAATGAAAATTTATTATTAAATAGTTTTTTTTTATTTTTTATTACTTGATTTATAATTAACGGTCAACGCTATTAATAATTAAGACAACTTTTACTTGCCCAGTTATGAAGTTATTTGTTTTACAGATAGCGCTATTTTTGCTTAAAGTCAGGATTAAAATTGCAAAAAAAGAACAATTAAATGTTGTTTGCACTTTTTTCTTCCTCTTCTTCTTGTAGTTTGCTGCTTCGTCATCTTGTCACAAGACTCGCCTCTGCCTCATTAGCAAGTTTATCTCATTTAAATGAATTTTGTTCTCGCCTTCAAAACAAGACCAGATAAACTTTCTATTAAACTAACGAATCTCTTAGTACCTGATCATGCAAAAATATTATTTTATTTTTCACTAACAATAACAGCATTGCGACCACGAAGGAAAAATGGAAAGTCTATGCTTTAAGTCCAATAGCTCAATAAACGTTGTTTAGAGTCTCCAAGCTCTTCGCCGAAACATGTTGCTAAGGAAAGTGTTTTTACCAGAAGGACTTGAGATAGACTCACCCTTTTATATACCGATTGATGCAGAGTCATTTTCTGGATCGACCTAAGCTTGACTCCTTGTCTCTTTATCTGTCCGTCCGTCCAATTGATCCTGTTGGTTTTCTTATGTTCAGTAACAAGCAATTTTCAAAATTTCTCGAGAAAACCCGCTCTGTAATAAATTTGTATGAAAAATTTTGTTCTGCTGCATCAATTTATTGAACCCTCTCTAATATAACCATTCCTATGAGAACTGAAACTTTGTATACTAAGAAAGTATAATTTTTACTATTTCATTGTGAAAATTAGTTCGTAATATTAAATTGACATAGAAATCAAGCCTACCGAATTTGGAACACGTACGTCTATTTTTTGGATGCTATCACATATAAGGATTCCTCGAATATGCTGGGGCTTTATCCAATATATGGGCTTTCATGAACAGCATGCCTTTGCATAAAAATAATGTGTAAATTTTGTTGTATTTTTATTAAAACGAATGAATAACTGCATTAGGCAAAGTGATGTAGAGTACCTAATAGTCGGCCTTGTCCGACTATAATGTTCTTATTTGCTTTTTGTTTAAATAAAATCGAATGCCCGAAATGCTTTTAAATGACAATACACTTTGAAATTAAAAGAAATTAATTTTCATTAAAGATACGTAAAATATACCTATCTGATCAATAAGTCAGGTACCTGACAAGGAAAGTATAACGTTTTTGTCATAAAAGGTCAAAACGCCATACGATGTCGTTATATCAAGCTTCATAAACTCCATAAAGTAGACGTATTCTTGATTCTCAACATCAAATTCCAATCCGACTTAAGCATGCGTCTGACTGTGATAAACATACTTTCAAAAAAAGCTTTTGCCTGCAGGGTGGTATTGAAGATGGGCCAAATTGGCCAAGCCACACGCCTCACATAAACTAAGAGTACCTCTGCTTTCTGAGGTTTTTTGGGTATCACTCATAAACTACAACCGATACAAAATAAAAATTTCAATGTGACCAAAACGGAAAAGTCCGCCACGCCCACCCAGCCTTATAGATGATCAAAATTTGTCTTTTTTATTTTTTTTTTCTAGGATAAATGTAAAGAGTATGAAAGATTGGATTACAGCCGATTACTTAATGTTTTTTTTATTAAAGCCACCCTTTAGCTTCTTACTCCGATTTTAAGGATTTCCTGACACATCTCAAAAAGTATAATTTGTCAAACAATTGTAAAAAGCTATCTACTTCTCATTCGAATTTTTTATTCTAAGAAAAATGTTTAGCAGACAACGCTCTTTTCAGTTTTCCAAAAAACTAATAGACGTCGGCTTTCAAACGTGAAGAATATGGTCATGGTAGGGGCAATTCATATCCCAATTTCTGACATTTTTTTTTGGTAAAATATTATGTTATCTCAAATGCTTTCAGTTCAGTGGAGAGTCCAACATCATATCATGAATTTTCTTCAATAATTTCTAGAAGGTGGTCCGTACAATGCTTCATTTCATTTGCTGCAATCAATTGTACTCTTACGACCACAGTTTAATTCAGCCATGAAACGTTCAAGCGTAACGATTTTCGATTTTTTCTTGTTTTTTTTTTTTGTGTATTATCTTTAAAAAAAATATTGTTATTACTATATATATATATAAATCGCCACTCAAAATGATATTCATTTTTTATATAGCGAAAGATATAATCAAAATTGTTGACTTTTTCGTTCGTTTCGTTCGAAAATCTTCTCTATTTGACACTAAGAGATATTCTTGTTTGTGACTTCTGATTATCAATAGGTGCCTTACCCCATGATCACCCTATTATACATGCATTTATGTAGGCAACATTATAAATGTGCAAAGAAATCTACGCATCTTGTAACACGCTTTTACTCAACACATATGGCATATGGTTCAAGAGAAATACGCGGTTGCACACGAATACATTTAGCGACAACTTAGAACATAACATGCATAGATGAGATTAGCTGAAGCAGCGAATGGAATGGTTCCGTTTTCGCGATCAATCTCATTGAAGAACTGCAATGCTTATCGCGCTAATAGTCAGTATACAAAACTCTTTTTTTACGCGAAAAATGCGTTTCTTAGAAATCCGAGCAAAAAAAATCGTGTAAAATAAACATATAAAAATAAATATATTCCTGAACTTTGAAAAATCGTGTAAGATGAAGAAACTCTACCGTGCAAGGTAAGTAATAATGAAATTCATATTACATTTTGATAAAACAAAAACCATTCATTTTTATTACAACCAACAAATTAAAATTAGTGTACAGTGAAAATTAGTCCATAAGTACATACAACATATAAAAATTGAAATTGAAATTAGGAATAAAAATAAACGCCTCAACGTCGTTAACAATATTCTCTCAATTGTATTTTGTTGCTGCATACTTAAGTTTCTGTGAGACGCTGTTTAAGTTAGAATTAAAAAACATTTGTTTTTTTTTTGGATTCGTGTTAGAATAAAAGTTCGTGTAAAACAAGTGTACTTGCTGTCATTGATAAACCGTGTTATTTCAAAATCGTGTAAAAAAAGAGCGTGCACAAAAGAATTGGTTGTATTATTCGAAATTGGATTGAGTTGAAGTAAATGCAGCTAACGACTTTAGTTCGCAATAAAATGGAAGCGATGGTCACTAGTAAACACCAGGGTCTTTAAACCACCATGGGCTTAAGATTTTGGAACATATTGTTAGCATTCGATATTATACTAATCACTCAGATATCATGATCGCCTAAGCGTGCATGGATAGTTTTAAGTTCGCATAATGCCTACCATTAAGCTCAGATATTCTTAGGGTGTGTTGTTTATTCCACGTCTATATAGTTGGCATGCATATATAGTTGGCACGCAAGTCTGCCGATATGAGCGCTTCGATTGTTACGAGTTCGCCCGATATTGTGAAGATCGCTGCTTAGATCTTACAGCATACGTTAAGTTGTATCCTAATGAAATCCAAAATTAGCTTTCATATGATCGGCGCAAAATTGTTCCCAATCGTTAAAGCGGCTTGTTATAAACTAAACCAACTTTTACGCATTCTCCGGCGTAATTGTTTCGCTTTCGATTTTGCCAGAAAGAGCCTTTAAGTCGTTCGTATCAGAAGGGTTTACAGTCCAGTACATAAAGAGCTAGAGCCATACATTCCTTTTTGATACGTGATGATAGGCAGTGAAAAGTATGGAAGAGTTAATTTTTAATAAAACTGCTTGCTGCAGCTTTTTCGCAAAAGCGATTCAGTCCCCTTTAATCCTTTGTGTCATACCAACGCATCAAATTATTGAATACTCTGATGTTTTTTACGTTAAAGTGGCGGAGGTGTTTCACATCTTGCTTGACAATTACTTGCAGTATTCTTTGTTGCCTTGTAGCCAAGTTAAAGCAAAAAGAAATGTGATGATTACCCCCTCTCTTTTGGTGGTGTCAATGTAGAAGAATAGGTAATCCGTGATGTCCTGCGCATGAAAACACAAAACGATCTCCATTGGACAGTACATGTGTTCGAAAGACGCAATGAAGTGTCGAAAGACGCAATGAAGTGTCGAAAGACACAATGAAGTGTCGAAAGACGCAACGAAGGGTTTAGATTTAGGTTTTTGTGCGGGCGAGAGTCTTCGAACTTTGCTTTGACCGCATATAGCGAAAGGCTCACGTGCTCGCGGGTGACGAAATTTCGATACCCTTGAGCATCGGGGTAAAGTGAGCTGTCTTGCGCTTACGTACAGGCAAGTGTTCTACGGAAATAAAATCCACCAATTAAATCCTTTAATAGAGCTACACTGCTTTCTCTGCATTCCCACCCACTCGTTCTGGAGTTATCTGTATACCGTATAATGCACTGCCGCGAGCCCTCGCTTTTCAACCTTACTGCCCGCCTTTGGAACAATTTACCGGCAGTAATCTTTCCCGCCGTACCTAACGTCGAAAAGGCTTACAACCTCCACTCTCTCCCAAGGAATTGAAATAGAAACAGGCGGGGCAAGTTCATTTCGAACTTCTGTCTCGCACTAAGCATATAATCAAAACCATCAGATAACCATCACTAACACTGAAAAGTACTTGTTTAGGGTCTGCACAAACGCCAACATAAGTAACCTAATCAAAAAATTCGAAAATTTTCCTTAACCCCATTAACTAACCTAACAGTTTATGCTGACGTTAATTCTTAACACAATATATAGCAAAATTTTAAAGAAAAAAAAATGTTTTCTAAAAGTCTAACATACACAAACTGTGGCAATGAGAAAAAAAATATAGCATACGAAGACTTAAATATATTTGCAGACATCATAGGAACAGCCTTGCGAAGAATGACATAAAGCTTTTTTCTTTGTTTTTTTTTTTTTTTTCTTTTGAGAAGGGGGTTTGGCTATGTTTATGTGTGTGTAGATGGCTATATGTGTGTGCCTGTATGTGTACGTGCGATCAAAGAAAGGCTAGTCATGGGAAAATATCTATGTTTGTAGACATCTATCGCATAACATAGTGGCTCAACATCTTACTTTTTTTTTTTTTCTTTTAAATAAATGACATACATATACATACATATACAAATATTATAAAAAATACATACATGTAAATGCATAAATGGAAAAAGTTTTAATATATAGAATAACAGGCTTTACTTCAGCTGTTTTTTTTTTAACTAAACTGTAGGCGTGTTTTTATGGAAATTATAATAAAAAATCGATTTTTCAAATATGAGTTGATAAGAAGTAACAGAATGAGTTCACATTATATGGTACGTGCATATAAACATATATATATATATGTATATAGAAAGAAACGGACGGCTTTCTCTATAAAACCTTTAAAATATGTCGCTTTTCTTTTAATTTTTATGCTCACCTTTCAAGAATCTAAATATACTAAGTTGTTTATATTATCTGTAACTATATCTTGATCGATGTAAAACTTGGAGCAAATCACTTGGATAAGTTGCCAACTGCGAATAAAATCATTTAATTAAATAGCTGAACGATTTCTATAAAAGCCTACGCTTAGATTTGTATATGCTTATATTATGGGGCGTGTTTCCGGGCAAAAAGAATTTAGTATATATCTCGTTTTTGATGATGAGAGTAAAAATTGCAGAATATTTTGTTGATACTTGAGTTGATTTGGACTGCTTTTGCAATGAATTGTCAGAATGCCCCTGATAAATATATTCCCATCAAGATGGAGATTAATCTTTTCTATTATATAAGGTTATGATAGAGGGATTACTTTTTCAAATGAAGTCTACGGTCATCAGCTAATAATGATTTTGCGGTGTCGTAATTTTCTGTGACGATTTTATCGCTATGAGGGTTTCAACACGCGATAATGGATTGGTCAGGTATACACGGGATAGGATGGGCAGAAGATAGCTCTAAACTTGGACGCCTGCATTGCAATTGTTTAATTCCACGATGGCCGAGCAAAAATGAATTAACCGGAAAGTCATCGCAGGCTTCGGGAATTGCGACAGTGCCCATTTTTATGGTGTTCCATTGGTCTTGAAAGTCATCTTTTCCCTCTCTTCTAGGTAAGATATACCTATACCAGTAGAGTAGACTCCATGTAACACTGTGCAAAAATTGCGAGCGTGCTCGCATAACACGCTAAAAGAGGCTCGTATGACGTGGTAAACGAATGAGACCGACAATATGTACTGATAAGATTTTATACATTTCTCTTCTTCCTTCTTGGAAGAAAAGAGCATTTGTTAGGCAACAAACATAACGACTGTTGCAATGTAATGTCTTAAGCCTCTAGTCAGACCAAAAATTGCCACTACGTTTCCGTAGTCAGACGAAAAATTGCTACTACGTTTCCCTATAAATTTTCAATGTCAGCCGACAGCCATTTTCTCAGGCCAGCTGCTACCTAATAGTTTAATCAAAGAAAAATAGTCTTTCTGGAAAAGCAGAAGCTTCTTCCCATGCACCTTTGCTTTCTTTATTGGGAGTTTTCCTTCGCCGGCAAGACAAAGAAGGGATAGATGGATAAAGGTGCGAATAGATGGATGGACCAACGCATGGCCATGCGCATCGATAATCGCAATGACAAAATATGGACGGAGCAACATAGGGCCAATGCCAAAATAATAAATCAAGAGACAGATATAGTAAATAATATTTCAGCGTTTACGCGGATAAAATAAATAATAATAATAGTAATATTTCGTTTTTGCTCAGTGCTTAACATGGTGGGAATCTAAGATTCGCCTTACAGTAAACGTAGCCTTCTTTCACAAGTTTTTTCATTTTTATTTTTTTTTTTTTCGGCTTTAAGATTGTATCAGTAGTTATTAATCTTCTGATTCTATCAGTTTTGATTACAGTTTACGGGATGAGGTAAAAAAAAAAAAATCCACCATAAACCATTAATTTTTTATATTTTTTCTCGTTTTCAACAATAAATGCTAATAACAATACGTGTAAATGTTAAGCGTATGTAGTCTCCTCGAATAAGTTTTTTTTTTTTTTTTTTGGGAGGTAAAAGCATGTTAAATTGTTGTTGATTGCCGCATATTTATAATCCTTTAAATTCAATGGTAGTTGTTGTTAACTTGTGTACAATCGTACCTATGTACGGATGACGTTTTCTCAGTTCGAACTCGGTGCGTGACCCAATTTAGTTAGAGTAAAAAAGAAAATAAAAATTCAACTTTTGATCTTATGGCTACATTAGCCACAAATGTAAGCTTTAACGTTGTGCATATACCTGTACGTGTGCTCGCTCTGTAGTTAACTTATTTCTACAATGAGTTCACGCGTTCCTTTTTGTTAAGTATGCATTACATGCACGACCACTAAGAAGGAATTTTTTTATTTTTTTTTATTCTTCATATTCAAGTCTCTCTTATAAAATTATGGCATCTTTCATAATTGATGCTAAAGCCTTTTCTCCGATCTTTCTTCACATAAATCCGACAAATTGAAAAGTTCGCAGAGTTGAAATAAACATTAAAAAATATAGTAAAAAGATTATATATTTATCCATATGTCCAAGGCAAGCTCCCAAAACGGTTTGTGTTTTTGTCCAAAGCTCTTTTAATTGCTCTAAAATTTTGAGTAGAGGTCATGGATAATATAATAAACATCCCAGATTCGTTACCTCGCACCATTATAGCCAAGCCAAGAAGTTGGTCACGTTGATCCAAACATCTTTTTGACTTTTGTATTTTTCTTTTTGCTTGAAAACTTAGATCTTACAAGTCATTTTTATGATATCGGAGAGTTATGGGAAAAATTGCAAAGACCTTTAACATCTACTAGGGTGGAGAGACGTGTTCAGGGCACCTTGTTATTGACTCGTGTACTCACGAGTCACCTACCTAAAGATATGTTAAATAGTCAGCAATTAAATGTTGTGGTTGAATTTTATGCAGCTCGTTTAAAAGATCATCACAACGTAATGATACCACCAGAGAAGGGAAAAGCTCTTAAAGAACGATTGGTGCATTTGGATTTGAAAGGAGCGCCAGCCAAGGTACTTTCGATTTCATTTCCTTTCCCGCTATAGCTGCTCATAGCACTCATGACTCATATCCACATTATTTTATTATTATTATTATTATTATTCTTATTATTTTTATTATTATTAAAATTTTAGACTAATGAAATAAATTCTTAGACTAAACAAAAAAGACCTTGAGCACTAGCAACACAGGCTATCGGCTCTAATTTATAAAAATGTACATTAGATATTGAGCCTAGTAGTTTTAATCAAGTAATATATTGAATTGATATTTTGTCCTGAAGCTCATTTTAGAATCTCCAACGGGTTAATCGTTCCAAATGCAATACTTTTAGCCAAGGAAAAGATAAGGCTGTCACAGAGAATGTGCTTTATAGTAAGAATTTGTCCACAACTGCAGATTGGGGAGGAAGACTTCTTCAAGATCCATCGGCGAGTTGCATGACCAACGCGAATTTTCGAAAATGTTTGGATCTTGATTTTCTCAACATTTGTTGGATATAAAGGTGGAATTAATTGAGGATTAATAGAAGAGTAGTGTTGATGATGGTATCGTAGATTTCCTTCTGTAATTTTCTCTTTAACTTTTCCTCCAATGTATCTTTGAAGATCCAACTTTTCCATGACATCATCCATAATTAGAGGTGCAGAAGCAGCATACTTCGCCGCACGATCAGCCTGCTGATTTCCCAGTAAACCAATATGACTAGTGACCCATAACATTTTAATATTTCCGCCAGGTGATGTAGTTATATTCCTCAATTTGTTGATGGTGCTCCATCTCGAAGTCGAAGGATTCCGAATAGCCTGTAATACAGACAAACTGTTAGTAACAATAACGGTTTTGAGTTTGTTTTTATGGGCAAGATTCGCATCATGAAGGATAGCTCTGGCTTCGGCTGTGAAAGCTAAAGTACTTTCGTGAAATATGTGATTGAGAAGAACCTGTCCTGAAGCATATACCACGGCACAAGCAGGAGGCAGACCAGAAGCAGTCTGTGTATAAAAGATTCCAACCGATACTCCCTAGTACAAGGGTTTTTTCAGCTATTAGATTTCTGAAGACGTAATTTGGAGTATCTTTTTTCTTGTGCATAGACAGCGCGATATAATTTTATTTTATTACATTATTTTATATCTTACTAATAAAGAAAATCTATTATAAAAACTACCTTAAAAAAAACTCTTCTTTGTTGCTGGTACATTCGTGTGATATCTTCTAAAAGTAGTAAGCTGATTGGCTTATGCTCTGGTTTTGAAATTGCATGAGAATTGGCAAGGAAGCATGATTGTTCGAGGGGAGGAAAGGAAACATAGCTAAATAGACCGAAGAGTCTATTGGCTAAACGCAGTTCCTCTGTCCTAATTTCCTTTAAAATGCCCATGCAAGCACTTCCATTACAACAACTTTAACGCGCAGATTATAAGTAAAACATAAATATGATGACTACGACTGTTCTCCAACTGTTGTATAGAGTTTTATTTTGATTTCTATGTTGAATTTTGTTATTTTTCAAAGGGTATACAGAAGTGACTACGAGTGTTTAGGACTGTTTTATAGAGTTTACCATCTATAGATTGCGATGACCGCTTTTACACCAAGGTAAATATCGCCAACAAGTCGATTGATTGTAAGTTACAATTTTTCCTACTATGGGCGTAATGCTAAGCGAATTTTGTCCGTCTCCAAAACGATTGTCTTTTGCTTTCCGAAAATTTGATACCATGGATAGTTTGACGTTCCAGAGACATTTGGAAAAATGAATCAACTCCGGCAAAATCTACTGATCATGTTGATAACAGGGAGACATTTAAACTTTTTTATACCCATCACTGTAAGATGGGGGTACACCCATTTTGTTTTTTTCCACAATGTATGTAACACCCAAAAGGAAGCTTCAGAGACTCTATAAAATAAACATATTCTTGATCACCGTGAATTTCTGAGTTGAGTTAGCCATGTCTGTCTGTCTGGGTGGTGTGTGCTGTTGGCACTCTCCTGGTCGCAAAAGTAACGACTTCGAATCGACTTAGCTTCAGAGACTCTATAAAATATATATATTCTTGATCACCGTGAAATTCTGGGTTGAGTTAGCCATGTCTGTCTGTCTGTGTGGCATGTGTTGTTAGCACTCTCTTGGTCGCAAAAATAACGCCTTCGAATCGACTTAAAATTTGATAGAAACCGCTTGTTACTCGGAAATTTTTAAAGTTAGAAGCCTGAAATTTTCCACATTTACCTTGCAAAGCACTCTACTCTTTGCGTGCAAAAATGGAAACAATCGGCCATGCCCGCACAAAGCTATAAGTGATTAAATTAGCTTTTTTCACTTTTTCGAGGTTTTATGTTAATTCATCATAAGGCAAACAAGACAGAATGTTTAAAACAATTTTGTACATTCCTCAAAAGAAAATACGCTATCTGGGTTAAGTCGAAAATGAATATGGTAGACGCCGCGGTTAATTTTTTCTTAATAATATCAGCGATATGGGTATCAAATAAAAGCACTTGGAGAGTAGAATGCGAAAAGCATAGTGGTGGGTATGCGAGATTCGGCGCCCACCGAATATAAATTTCTTACTTGTTTTTTTATATCGGAAAGTTTTCAATCTTTTGTTAGAAAAATTTACCTAAAGTTTTTTTTGATCAAAATTTGTCAGAATTTTAAGAAAATCATTCAATTAAAACATCATGGGTCTGAATGTCAATTGTTTCTACTTTTTCATGTGTTACACTTATTTTAGTTATATTTTATGTAACGCCCAAAAAGTGATTCCTTATCAAACTCAATTTCAAATGCATACGGTATATAAAATAACTAACTAACTTTAATGTAATCAATAAAAGCTTCAGATTCAAACATGTTTTCTTACACTTCCACGTCGTGGATAAAAAGGTTAATACTTTAAAGGGATTGCTCGGCGTTTGAAGCTTTTCACCGATTCGCTGACGAGTTACGGCCGTCAGTTCGCCACAGCCACTGGTTTTTCTTTAACCGTACTGTCTATTTTCTATAACTTAGCGACAAGGTCTCCGAAAAGATAGCTTAGAGGTTCATTGGGAGAAACACTCTTTTCTCATAAGCTATTACTGTGAAGGAAATTCTAACCAAAACCAGCTGGTAACTGGTTACGTAAAAAAACGTTGATCTAGTAATAGTTGGGACCATGGTAATGCCCGCCCTGTCAGATGTAACGACCGATACTAATATATCTTGAAGAAGGGTAGCTGGGATTGTATGCTTAATCCGAAGACAAGAGTGACTAAGTCGCGTAAAGTAAAGCTAAAGGCTTTACAGTCTAACTTTAATCTCCACGGGGGTCAGGGGCCCACTCACTATGTCACGTGTATCTACGGTAGAGATGACAACAATGCTTCACTGCAGATTGGTGCTTGCCAGGGAAGCTTGCATACTTACATACATGTGGAAGCCGCGGTGCAGGCACGTATGTCCAGTCCCCGTTTAGACGCAGTAGTTAACCAATGTGTAAGTCCTGACTGCTTGGGTACGGCTCTTCGGGGAGTATCGTGGTGGTTATAGTTCCTATCATTCCAAAAGCGAATAATTTAGAGGTGATGATAGGCCTCAACATTTACCAGAGTGGGTTTATTGGGCCATACACAATAATCTTGTCTGGATTTTCCGGTGTAGTTTAGGTCCCTAGCTTATAGGGATTGTCTAACTCTCTGGAAGGCGCCGGTTACGCTAAATTAATGCGTGTGTCATCGGGCACCGTGGGATTAGACCGACATGGTAGTGTACCCAGGTTAAACCTTTCAGACATCTGTCTGTTTTCGGAACAATCTATTTGTAAATCTTTTCCATTCCCGATATATCCTTTTTCCCGTTCCGAATTTACATAAACACTATTTCCTCTTTCCTCCCTTCACTACCTGTAGTGTTTCCTGATCAACTCCGTCCTTTCATCTATAGCGGGTGTCACGTGGTCAACTTGCCACTTAGAACAAAAAACCATGAACTTCAGCTTTTGCGCGGTGGTTGAAGGAAAAACGCATCGTACTCTCCTCAAAAGTATTATGTTATTGTCTACGAAATGACTAAAAGAATATCTCTACTCTCACAAAGAATTTCTCTGCTCTCACGACATATGCGTTTCAGAGAAAATTGCGTAAGAAACCGTTTTAAAGAATACATCGCGTAAAATGGAAAATACTTTCCTTGCTGCTAGGACCATTAAACGCGTTCATGCAGTGCCGTATCTTTGCAATTAATAAAAGATTATGATTGATGATAGACTTGATCGAACGAGTTTCGCACTCCTCGCTAACTTTGAGATCCTGCTATGTTATTGGTGCTCTACGAATTTTTCAATTAGTTTTATATATAGACGCAAGTACAAAGATATCAATTTTTTTTTTGCGATCCGCAACAAGTTACTTTCGTAATATCCGTAAGGTCCGTTGCAATATAAGCGAGTGTGTCGCGCATTAATATGATAGATGGGTTCGTTGAAAAATTTATATATTTTTTAATACGTTCTGCCTACGTAACCGGCATCATCATGCGTATGTTAAGTTGAATTAAAAAAAAAGTGTTAAATATCAATTTATATAATTTATATGATTTATATGATTCTTGTTTTCTGTTTGCTGTTGATGGTTATTTAACCTCAAAGTCTTAGCTTAGTTTAGGTTAACTACCGTGTAAGTACATACATATAATAAATATCACATATTTTTTTCGCTTGTTTTTTTTGCCTTTTTTTTTTTTACTCTTGCACTTAATGAAAGCGAGGGCAATGCCTCATTTTTAAATGCCACTAAACAAAAATGTCTACGTATGAATGGATGGATGCATATGCACATGGATGCATGCACAAGCCAAAACCAAACCAAATATAGTTGTTGTACGTACTAACCAAGTCATGCCAGTGCTTACATGCTAGGAATGTATAGCAGCAATAGCAATAGCAATAGCAGTAGCAGCAGCATCTGCTTAGCTTGTATTGGCCACTCCACCCAATCTTTTAAAGAAGTTGTTTTACAACAGTTTTTTTCATTTAGCTGGTTATGTCGTGTCAAAGATAACCTAATAAAAAATAAGCTCTTTTTTATATGTGCATGATACATAGCTCTGCACATAGACAATACATGTGCTTACATGGTTAACAAAAAGAGTCTATGTAATACGTGTACAAATGTACGTATGCTGCTTAACAATTTATTCGGGAATATTCGGTCTATTTAGTTTATTATAACCTTTGTTTTATCCTCAATTCTTGATGTTTTATATTAAAGAACAGCTTGAGAAAAACAGATAATTTTGGGAAGATTTTCCTTGGGGCAGCATTAGAATCGATCGTTAAATTAATAAAATGCAAATTCCCAAGTTCACAAGTAGATTATCAAATCTCGCTAGCACCGGAACGAGTTAGCCGCTTGACAGTAACACGTTATATTTTCTAAATAAAAAATACAGTTATTTCTTCAAATTATTTCTAAGATTATCGAACATTTCGCTAGCAAAGCAGACCGAATTGATGAAGGGTTATGGTAGAAGATTTGCAAAATAATCTAATCTCTCTAAGGCCGCCATAACATTTTCTTGGGAAGCCTAATATTTACGATTCACACAAACGCCTTTACATTCAAGTATAATTAAAGTGCAAAGATCAACAGAAGAAAAAAGTCGCAGGTTCAAATCTCAGTTTGGTAGAGTCTACTACTTGGTCGTGGCTGTAGCAAGTGGTCAGCCGGTCTTGGCATATTGAATGTATACCGATTGTACACGATCTGCTTAATTCTTTCTGACCATCACCTACGTTAGACATATGAGGATATATCCTTTGAATGATCGGTCATGGTACGAAGAAAAAAACAAAAGAATTTGCGCAGCGTCTAGACGAGGAGATGTGTTCAGAGACATGTCTCCTTTTCCTTTGTAATCTAGGGCTCCTCCCGGACTTATTTGTCTAGAAGATTGTAGAACTTGTGGTTTGCTTTGATTGACTTTCAATCATTTGCAATCTTGCCGTGAAGCATCTAACAAATGCAGCATTCATTTCACACTTGATCCTTTTTTATAGAGTTTTTTATGTAAAATATAAATCGCAAAATATTCTGAGATGTTTAAGGCGGTAGCTTTAATTGCCTATAATCCGAGTTTATATTGAGCATTTTCTTTCCACTTTTGTATGATGAAATGACACCGTTTTGATCAAAATCGCGGCATAAAAATCTAATTCATCGGCTGGGAGGCAGTTATGGAAGGATTAACTTTAATCGGTCAGACTTATATTAAACGTGAATTTTGATAGAAATAATTCATTATTATTGTGCATTATAAAGTATTGCTAACGAATATTCTGTTTCCGAATACGCAACTAAAGGGATCTGATGCCTAATTCTTTTACTCAGTTATGACTTTATACAGATGCACATAAATTCACATTTCTATTTACCTGATTGAAGTATAATCGGAATCATATTTTAAAGGCATTTTTATTTCGCCTTGGACATCAGCAAATGCAAAGTTATTAGGCTTACGTCACCTTAGAATACCTGCTTTTTTCGCATTTTCCTTCCATATGGGTACCTTCTAAAAACAGAATATTAACTTTAATCGTATCACGTGTTTTATAATGAGTCGGAGTCACGATGTGACTGTGGAATTATTAAAATGGTACTTTTTTTGGATAATAGTTTCATTTACCCAAACAATCTATACATAAACATAAATCGTCACACATAGGCCATACATTTTTCGATTTCAGAAATCGATACAGAAATTCAAAATTTTCAAGAGATAAGATAAAATCATATATGTTTGTATCAAATTTGCATGACCTTTTTTAAATGTGTCCCTGACACCACTGAAGTGGTATGTTTAATGAGAATGAGTTCCTGTTTCTAATTTTATTATTGATTGGATCTACTTTGTCCAAGATACGTGATTCCTTTCTGATTACGTGAGTGTGGGTCACATCGTGTAATATGAGCACACTTTTTGTGAAAAGAGTTGATCTTGAAATCATGATTAACCACAAGTTTGTTATTATTATTATTGCTATTAATTTAGTCAGAGAAATAAATTTTAAGACCATAATCGGAAAGTAATACCATCTAAGATTATCGTCTTTATTGAAAACTCCGCCCAGGTCGAGATTATTTGCCTACTCGGACACACAGGCGCGTAACTCCAAATTTGCAAATCTTTTTATTAATTTATTTATTTTTTTTATATCAATTGTTTATTTAAGTAAAAATTGAAAAAGTTTAAGTTTAACGTTCAAATGTGACTTATAGGCACATCGTGTTCCGATTAGCAGTTACTGTGATATCAATCATTATTTCTCTTGATTACATATAAACTCCAAAAAATTTATATAACCGATCTAATATCCTTTGGGTTGTTCTTTCCACTTAAGTCTTTCTAAGAACGTAAAACATTCATTCAATTTAGTTTTAAAGGTATATTTATATTGGTACAAATTAATAATTAAAAGTTTGCAATGAGAATCGAATGATTTATGTAAATTTTACGTGAATTAAGTATAAATATATTAAAAATAAATCGAATGGGAATGAGTCCACAATCAGTACAACACATTTAGTGGAATTTTTTTTCAAAATAAAAGAAGGGCGGAATATTTGGAAAGAGAACAGAAGTAGACATTCATTTCTGTGAAGTAAATTCTCAAGAAGATAATGCCAAAAAAGCCCCACTACTTCAATCTCTTGAAGGTGTTGCTTATTCGATATTAAAAAGTTTGTGCAGTTCGTAAACTTCAGTTGTCAAAACATATAAGGAATCATGTGAAATTCTAAGCATACATTAGACTCCACCTACAATCAGTTATCGCGACAAAAGTTAATGACGACAGTCGCTGAATGATTCGCCAGAGTAAAAAAGTTAGCACTGTGTTGTAAGTTTGGTGATGCAATGCGAAGAGAGATGCAATCGTCAAAGAGAGATTCATAATGGATTTCCATCAAGCTGTGCAAAGAGAACGATAGATGCACTTACTCTTCATGATGCATTCAAAAATGCATTGATAATCGAAATGGAGATTTCCTCTAATTCGCTAATAGTCTGTTGACAAGTATGCTAATTGTTTTAATAAAGTGAGCCTTAATGAATATGCGAGGAGGAACGGAGCAGGAGAAACGACAATGGGAGGAAACCGAACAAATAACATAAATAAAGCAAACACTGCGTTTGAAAGAGTCACGATGCGAAAGATAGCAAGTTCACGAACAATACCTGCCATGGCCCGGATTTCTTGACCTTGTCGGTCCAAACCAAAAACACTGAAAACATTTTAAATTTTCACAGGTAGTTAATACACATTGCCAGTAGAAATTGACAGCGCCGGTGTTATAGCAGCATGCGACACGGGACTCTCTCCGCACATTATTCTCTTCATCATTTTTAAAAGACAAGAACGTGAACCCGAAGTTTAGAAAATGCAACAATCCTTATATCCACTATAGTGATGATCGCATATGACGAAAGAGGTTGCCGTTGTAATATCCTCCACTCTGTGTTCATTCCTCAGAGTCTTTCATTTTGAATTACATCCACTAAACCAAATCGTATTACAAAAAAATTATATATACACTATTGATCAAATTAAATCCCAAGTCATCCGCCTGAGTGACCGAGTAGGCAAGAGTCTCGACTAGCAATTCAATGGTCGTGGGTTCAAATCTCAAGTGCGGTAGAGTTTTTAATAATAATAATAATAATAATAATAATAATAATAATAATAATAATAATAAAACTAAAACTAAAGCCGAAAGCCTTAGATGGTAGTGCTTTAAGACTTTAGTCTTAGAATTTATTCTCTGGCTAAGGTTATATAATAATAATAATAATAATAGTAATAAATCCCAAGTCAGCATAGTATTTAATGATCAATTAGGCACTTACACTAACACCTGAATTGCAAGAAAATTGGATCCAAATCCTAAGCCAATTCTCTTCAAGCTCAGACCGTTGCCACTTGCTTGGAAACATAAAATAAAACAAAGGTAAAACGACTTACTCGAATTATCTGTTCTAAAGCGACAAGATATCTCAGATTGATGTTCAGGCCTGGTACTAGTTTCGCAATAAAATTGACGCATTCGCATATGCGCCGGCTACAAAGTCATCAGTCAATGAACCTTTGGTGGATTTCAAATGTCCATAGTCAAGTATTTCATGTGTTGGTGAAATATTCGCATGCTTTTTACTAAACTTGAACTGTGTAACGCACACAATCAACTTGAATTAAATGGTAAATCGCATAAATTGTTTAGCGCTTGGAGCACGCATATTGGCCCACTAAAAGTACAACGCCTACCAGTTGGTTTGAAAAATTAGCGGTAGCCATATTTCAAAAAGCAATGGATTCCTACGTTTATCAGGATGATATACAATTAGTGGAAAAGATTTGGAACATCATATGAAATCGTTTCACGTAAGCGGCAGGCAGGCCAGTTGTCTTATACTAAAATTTAATGATCATATTTCAAGCGCGACAAATGCATCTATTCCAAAAAATATCTTAGAATTAAGGGTGCATTGGTGATTGTATACAAAATTTTGCTCAGAAGATGAGACCAATCTACGAATTACAGAATATAATAAAATGAAAACCACTGGATTCACATGACACACGTTTTTTCCTGCACTCGGTGCATCATAATAAATATGCTAAAATTTGTAGAAATTGTAGGAATTGTAGGAATTGTAGGAATTGAATTCTAAAATACCATGGGAATTGAAATCGATGCTATAAATGTAATGTAAACAATGGTTTGCCTAGCAAGACACAGCAGATTATTTTTACATTCTCCATCCATAAAGGGGCTAAGTAAGTAGGGATTGTTTGCATAAATTTGGTATTTGAATTATTTGCTGATTATGTCTGAAATACTTAGAAGAGGGGCTTAGATTTAAGGTATTAGTTGGACTGTGTCCTCCCTGACAATCACCTGACCCACAGGAGTCATAAGGAGTAACAAGTTAGCTGCAATGTTAGACAAAATCAAAGCAATACGAAAAGTAAGAAGAAGAAGGACATACTTTTAATTCTATAATATCACTGAAAAAGTTTTAGGCGTTAATTAAAAAAAAAAAAAGAAAAAAATTAAAAGAATTTGCTTTAGGAATTTATTCGTTGATTAAGTTTTGATTGCAAGGAAAAAACACAACTTCTTGTTCGAGATTTAAAGTTCCACATGAAAATGGGTATTTGTTTATTCGAGTTGGACGTGGACGTTGTGTAAACCTTGATTTTTTACCCTACATCAGGGATGGGGAGATTTCTTTTATCTATGGGCCAATTGTAAATCTCATATCATGGCGGAGGTGGGCACAAGATGAAACTATTACTAAAATTGTGGCGTTATGCATCAATCTTCCTTCTTTTCAAATCGCTTCTTTTATGACATAATGAATAGAAAAGAACGTTCAAACACATTTCGCGCGGATACAATCCCTTTGCAGCATTGTTATGCTCGAGCAATTTTAATTATTTCCAATATTAAATCGAGCTGGTCGGACTCGACGACATTCTGGACCAGCGGTTGCCCATGCCCGCTTTGTATTGTATACAGAATGCACTAAGCTAGCGATGATGGGACCACTTTTACTGTCAGAACTCTTTAAAAGGAAAAAATTACAATTTTATTTTCTTCTTTAGAAGAATCAAGTAGTACTACGACATTCTAAATTGATGTGAAAAATTCGAATCAGATGGGGAAATTTTTTGAACCATCCCTCATATAAGGGTTTTTATGAAAAATAAGCTTTCGTATGGCCTTCGTATGGAAAAGTGATCCATATTAGTAATTTCAAATAAAAATTAATTGCAGCAAATTTGGGTTACATAAGTGCATATTTTAGAGTTTTCTCTATATGAGGCTACTCGGGAAGAGTAAGCCCTTATATGGCAATAAAACCTGCTTGGTCGTATTTTATAGCGAAAATACGTGAAGAATAATAATAAAATAATTTAAAATCACAATTAAATTTGCTAAATTCGGACCACATCGGTTTCTATTCACAGGCATCCTCTGTTCATGAGGTTTCATGTACAGTTTGCTTTATATTAAGAAGAAAATAAATGAATGATTGTATTAGGTAAACTGAAGTAGGGTATCTAATAGTCAATCTTGACTGAATATAACGGTTTCACTAATTTATTGTATATCGTTACTATAAATGAAAACCGAACAATTGAAAGTGTTTTCGACAAGCGGAGTGATTTCGATATTGGTATTTAAGCCGAATTTTTATCAAAGCATGGGGATGTATGTGTTTGCATACGATATTAAGCTATTTCACTTTGTTCGAAGTGCAAGGAATCTAAAAATTCTTACTCGCAATTCACTGCCATTGGTATACTGGTGTAGAATTAATCTAACGTCACTGAATCTTCTTCTAGAATGTGCGTCAGTTGTCTGGGCTCCAAACTATTCTTGTCAACTATATAGTGAAGGAGCCGTTCTACATAAATTAGAACTTATATTCTATGGGCGATAGGATAGTATCTATACAAAATTAAAAAAAATTGACCATGCCTACCCAATATTATAGCGTATCAAAATGTAATTTTTATTTTAATACCTTTATAACGCGCAGAAACAAGCTTCGAGACCCCATAGAGTATATAAATTCTTGGTCAGTTTCAAGTTTGGAATGCATCTAATACGCTGCTTAGTTTTACATCTAATACAGGCTTGAAATGATTTCGGCTTAGTGCGTAAAGAAGTCTCGAAGAAATGTAGACATTTGGTTGATATCCCTTTTAAATTGAACAAACAGATGAATAAATACAATAATAATAAATAAATTATATAAAAAAAGTTTTTTTTAAAATAAACTTTTCTTTACGTAAACCAAACAGGGGGGAAAATACATTTTTTCCTAGTCACTTTTTACAATTCCGCATACAAGCGTGGGACTGGTAAGATGTCTAAGAAATTCAATCTTCTTCTTGGCAGAGCACAGTTATAAAAGCACTTCAACATTATATTCCTTAAGTTTGAAGAGTGTGCGTTTAATAAAAAAAAAAAACTTATATAAAATGTCAACCTCTGATAAGTTAGTGCTTATTAGATTTTTATAGCGTTTATTACCATTTTGATAAACAGAGAGAAATTTTCTGAATACTCCTTGGGTTCAATAACCAGAGGTAATTTTATTGCGGTTCAGTTTACTTAACCATGTAAACAGTCAACGACTATTTACTGGTAAAACATCTTCCCTTTTAGGATATATCTAACGGTATTGATACCTTTATGGTTTTAATGAGACAAGCACACCCACTAAAGTTTACATAAAGACTTGTTAAGGTTGGTTTTGTACAAAACTGTAAGTAACTGATTGATGGCAATTTTCAATTGCTCTGACAGATGATAAATGTGATTTTTTTTTCTGCTCTCTAGCGAGCCAGAAGTGAATGACATTTCATGTTAAAGGAAAGACCATTTAATTAAAGCCAAAAAAAAAAAGAAACAAAAGAAAAGAGAGCTATTAGGTCGAATTTTCGATACCTATCATAATTATAGCATACATACGAAGGCTGGTATCTTTACATATTTAGATTTTCTTTTTTTACCCATAATTGGAGACTTGGAGACGGTATTATAAATGTCCTTTCGTTTGTAGCTCTTAAAAGAAAAGAATCAAAGACTGCAGCCAATATAAATATTCTTCGACAAAGTAAGATTTTCAGTGCACTTATCCACTTCTATCCATTCCCCTAAGTGGAAAAAATTCGCCAAGCCGACCAAATGTTATATATTTTTTAAGATATAAGTGCTGCATGTAGAAGATTTAGCTACAACCAAATATAAATTTCTCATCGTTTCGTATTCAATTCAAATTAAAAGTCTTACATAGGAGGCTATCGAAGTATTGGTCCGACCTTAAGCATTTATCAATAGCGTTCGTCCTTGCGATATTGAAATAACGCAAGAATAGCGACCTGTAGGTTGAACACAAGACAACAAGACAAACCGACAGAGACAACAAGCGGACGGACGGACAGACAAAATTAAAACGACCCAGAACATTATTGTGATAACAAGCGGGTCTATCCCAAGTCCTTCTGGGCGTTGGATGCAACCGCACAAACTTGATATGCTCTTGTATCACAAGTGGTGTAGGGTATCATTATATTTACCTTAGCGCAACCCATTATCTCAAATATAAAAGTTACAAAAGTACTTGCTTTAAAATAATCTAAATGACATCTATAACTTCATCTCCACATATCTGACCGTTTAGACTATACCTAAACTAACTGTTAACCCTTGAAGTTTCGTATGATTGGTAAGTAGAACTGAATATATTCACTATATTTGGTTGCCAAGCTTCTACAGATCCGCAATGGTTTAGGGGTTCAGTCCCATACCCATCAGCGAAGGGTACATTGATTTTATCATTTGTTTGCACAACTCAAAGAAAAGTTTCAAACTCTCCACGAAGTATATATAAATCCGAGCAGTTTTCAAATTGGGAATCGACGTAAGCATATTTATGTGTCCATCTATTTAATGTTTGTGCTAAACATTTACTTGGCCGCAAAAATGCAGATATCGGTTTAAAACTTTCTTCTAACTTCGTGAAGGTTGATATTCAAAATGGGTCAAATCGGCGAAAGGACAAGACTAACATAAACTGAGAACCTCTCTGCTTGCTGGATTTTGCACTCAATATTTATAAACTACAACAGATACAAAATAACCATTTCCAGAGGTTTTCTACAAAAATGGAACAAAACAGCTGCTACACTCAATATTTTAGAGAATCGAAAATTGATTTTTTCCCTGATTTTTATTCTTTTTAAAAATAAAAGTGTTGGGTATAAAAGATTCGGTCACAGCCGATTGTAACTATTTTACTTGTGTTTAATTAAAAGAAAAATTATCTTTCTTTGCTGCGCGTATTTTTTGTTTTTATTCAGCTAACAGAAACATACAGTCGAACTACAGTGACTCTTAAGTATAAATCTTATTTACTAATTATAAATACTTTTATAACATACAGCAAGCAGGGGAAAAATGAAGAAAAATGAAAAACATATAATTTATGTGAAAGTGAACAAAGCTCGCGTACATCTGGCACAGAGGCACACTCCCAACATGACTGTGGCTGAACCCCTAAACTATTGCGAAACTGTAGAAGCTTGGCAACCAAATATAGTGAACATATTTAGTTTTACCTACCAATCATACGAAGCTTCAAGGATTAACAGTTAGTTTAGATATAATCTAAACGGTCAGATATACGGAGATGAAGTCATAGATGTCATTTAGATTTTTGCAAAGGCGCCTAAATGGGTTGAAAAGCTCATAGTTGTAACTGCATTGACAATAAAGTTTCTAGAAGAACGATTAGGGAAATTAGAGTCTATCTTCCCTTATAGTGCCAACGAGTCAATAGCGGCATTTGTGAATTGCACTGAGATGGAAACACCAAGAACAAGTCCACGTTTCTCCACATTTCCGATTTGTGTAAATTAAGGAAATACTCAGACGAAAATGAATTCCGCCTTTTTAAAATACTGACTGAAAATACGCAATGAAGGGAACTTTTCAATATCCTTCACCGTTTTCTATTCTTTGAGTTGTGAATATTATTATATAACGCATAAAACGATATAGGTAGCCATGATTTTACGTTGTATAGTTTGGGGACATCATCGTTGCAGCAAACTAAAAACCAACTTTGTAAAATCCTTCCTGTTTCTATGAAAGAGTTTTTGCTTCTTGCTTGCATATGTTTGAACTGACTTACAAGCCAGATTTATTTTGCACATGAGATGAAGAAGGGGCGCTCTAAGTACATTCCTCTTACAGATTTTATTCGTGCAAATGAAAATCAGAAATAGTTCCATTTCTTAATATTCACAAAATTTTCTTGTTATTTAAAAGCACGAATAGAATAAACCCGTGTGTGTGCAATGATTAAACGGTTGATGGCAGCTTTCCTTTTTTTGCACTTGTATTGCTCAGCTACATCCCCAATATGCCTAATCCAATCCTCACTCCGTAATGCAGCCGGTAGTAATCTTTATAATTTAGGATACTTGTGGCGGGTGTATTAAGTTTCTGCGGGCGTGTGCAACGCAAAGAAGGACTTAAGATATGTCCACCTTTTATTGTACATATCTAAGTCGATCTAAGCCTGTCTGTCCGTCTGTCCGTCTGTCTGTCCATCTATTCGATGAATGTATTTTTGTGTTCAACGTATAGATCGAAAGTTTTGCGATATTTTAGTGAAATTTGCTAAAGCGACGTACTTTGACCCAAGAACGAATGCTATTGAAAATGGCCAATACGAGATTTTATGCCGGAAAGTCGTTGCATGGAAAGAGAATGCAGTTTTCAAAATATTTTGACAGATCTCCCTAGGCAATTGACATTTCAAATTAGTACGAAAAATTTTATTCGAGCGGAGCAATTTTTTCAACCCCGTTTCTACAAAAACAGACCTGTGAAAAGGTCCAATTTTCAATATTTCATGTTGAAAATGCTTTTTTAATAGCAAATTGACAAAGAAATCAACCTTAGCGAATTTGGACCATATAGGTCGACTTTTTGCCTACCACCGCATATAAGGATTCTCAAGAAAGGTAAGCACTTATATGCCGAAAAGGCCTAATTGTTAACGTCTTTTGATGAAAATTATAAGGTTTATCATAATAAGCAAGCACTTGTATGAAGAAAAAAAATAATTTATACTTTTCTAGGACGAAAACGGAAAAACAATAAAATATTTAGGAAGTAAGTTAAGCTTGCTAAATTCTGATCACGCCATATGATGTTTTAGGCATCCTCAAATATGCGGCCTTTCATGAAAAGCATGAAAATCATGTGCACTATATGATGCATTATTACCAAATGTTATTCTGCACTTAATTGTTTTGAATATCATGTTGGTATGTTCGATTTCCGGTGATGGTTGACATACGGAAGTTAAATTTCCCTCTGTGGTGCTTCCTAGTAGAACCAATCCATAATCGATAGAGCATCTTCAACTCTTCTTGTTTTTTCGGTTATCAGAGGGTAATTTGCTCATCCGCATTGCGCTCTCTTCGGTTTAATACAAGCATGTCCTTGCAAGGCTCTGCGCAATAACAGAAACGATTGGTCGGTAAAACCGTTGCTTAGTTCAGCCGGTGGATCGCTGCACACGTGCTTAGCATTGTACTCAGTAAATTGAATAAGTATTGCGGATGAATCACGTTTATGTTCAGCCCTGATAAGTAACGTTCTGTTCGAAGTGCTAAAGGGCTAAATTGCAGCTTGCTCTTTCTGTCTTTGATTTTTGCGGAAATTTCCACATTTATTGTCAAATATTCGATCCCTACGCTCTATGCGTTACGAAACTTGCCTCTACGTTTTACTGCCGAAAATACCTCTATAATGTTCACATGTTTGTTGAGAATGGCGGTTCAACATGATTAGATCCGATCAAAATGTCTTGTTAATCGGGAATTCATATAATTTATAGCATATGCAACGCTTAAGGCCTCAGAAAAGGCAAGGGAAGTATATAAAATCTCATACTGGTCACGAATTCTTGTACGAGTTAAAGCGTCTTGAACTCCCATTTCTAAGTCAAGAGTAGAGCATCTTTATCCTTTGGTAGAAAATGTAAAAACAAAAATAAAAACAATTTTCTTAAATCCTTTTTGTACTATACAAGGATTTGGCACAACATTTTTCTGTATTTAAAGAAATTCATACAATTTTTTTTTGTTGTTTTTTTTTGCTGCGTTTTTTGGTGGACAAGTATCAGAAGAATGCTGCTTGCAAAGGCCAATAAACTACAAACGATCATCATTAGTATTCTCGTGGCAATAAATCAGCAATTATGCGAACAATTCTATCCCCCGACTTCCCTACCTTCCCACCGCCAAAAAAAAAGGAAAACAAAAGTTAAAGAAACCGAAATCAGCGGTCAAAAATCTTGTTTTACTTTTCGTTTCTTTTTCATTTTTGAATTCATGTTAGGTGCGTAAGTATATTCGGCCCCTTAACTGTATAATGTATATATAAATTTTGCGCTTAATTGGCTTTAATATTATGTTGTCAGTGCAGTGCGTAGCGATAAGTGTATCTTGACGTTTCAGAAAGGTGGATATGTGGCAAAGACCAAAGCAATACAATACAACAGTTCAGAATTTAGATGGCCCGGTACTTAGTTACATACCACATGCAGCAGCGGCATCATCATCATCATCATCATCATCATCATCGATTGTGCATTGAATCTGTAAACAGGTAACTATCCTTTTGTTTTTGCTTCAGTTTTAATCAATGGTTGTTTTATAAAAAGGAACACAACTGTTTTGTATGTTTATGTGTACGAATTGCTTAAATTTGCAGTTAAAAAATTTTATTTTATTTTTTTTTTTTTAGTCTCTTTGGTTTATATAAATGCTCGTTTTAACATAAAGCAAAATAAAAGAGAAAAAAGTGCCCTTAATGATGGAGAGGTGCAACCAAAGGCGGAAGCGTATCGTCCCTCTTGATATGCCCTACAAAGTCTTAAGGCGTGATCTTGTCTTACGATAGAACGTACCAAACCAGATTACAAACATACAGAAAAACACATAAAAAATCGCTTGCAGATATATTTGGCAAATTAACAGCACAGTGCGCTCGCTGTACGAAGCAAAAGGAAATTTTTGTTTTTTTACTTTTAATTTATAAAGATTTTTTTTCTTTTCTTATTCATCTTCTGGTACAGGTTCGTTTATAATAGCTATAAATTAAGATAATGTTTTTATGCCGAAATGAGTACAGGTTGTGCTAGTGAATACTATTATTTAATTTAAAAAGGCGTTTTAAACTTAATTTTTTTATCGGGCTTCTGTTTGTCTCTCTTATCAACGAAGAAAGCGCAATCCCGCTAGAAAGCGAAAATCCAAAGTTAAGCATTTAACAAACGTCATCGTGCTGTGACGCGGTCACATAAAAAAAAAAAATTATGTTAATATCATTAACTCTAACAGGGCTTGCAATCCTATCAATCCTATCAGATCGCATAACGAAATGAATCGATTTATTTCTATTTATAATGCTATCTCGGTTCAGAAATAGTTACGTCTTGAGCTTAATTTTATAACACTCATCAGTGAATTGAATTTGACTGCAAGATATAATCATTCTTACTACTAATTGCGTGAGCAATTCCTACCGAGACCTAGAAAGCCTATTCCATTCGCAAATGTCTTTAGTTCTCCAGTTTTCTCATGAATCCCAGCACCGTCTTTGGTTCAACGCATCACACCGTATCCGGTCCACCAAACACTTCGTCTCTCATTCTGCACATGGCCTCATATTCACATAGAATGTGTTGGGATGTATCGGGGAGACCCGCGTAGAAGAATGTAATCAAGCGTAGGTCGCTTCTTTTTAGTTCTAGTTATTTACTTGCTATGTCGGAGGATTTTATGAATCTTTTTGCTTACCGTCGTCCTGCACATTGCTTTCAATGGCAATATGATTATTTCTGTGCTCCATTGCGATATCGGCCGATTAGTATGGCTTCTTAATACGCCACGGAAAGGTCCAGGATCTATCACGGTTAGCTGACAAGTCAGTCTTTTCGTTGCCCTCAATGCCCGAATGGTCTGCCACCCATATTGGATGCACGTCATTGTGCTTGCCTTTGTCTACTTCATTCAATGTTTGAAGCTGGCTGCACGATGGAGAAAAGGTCTAATTGCTTTGAATGCGTGTATATCTTAAATCACATTTTCAAGGAACTTGGCAGCACCTCTATGACAGCCGCGATAAGTGTTTATATACTCATCACCTATTGAGTTATGGTCTCTCCGTAATAAGAGGTGAACCATTGGTCCGCTATAGCCGATTATACAGATTTTGTTAAGATAAAATTAACTTATAACTAAAATCTCTTAAATTTTCTGCCAATTCTTTGGTAGTTGTGGTCGATCACATCGATACATTTTGCTAATTTTCAAGCTCAGTGTGACGATAAGGATAAGATAAAGTATTACTGCAAAGTTACTTTCATAGGTAATGGTTGAAGATCGCAGTTGTGATTTTTGTGCACGAGCAAATACACGGACACTTGCAATTGCAATTTTTTTCCATACAAAGAATTTTCAATATAAGTCATTATATGGGGAGCATATTCGTTATATGGGAACGCATTTTCAATAGCGTTCGTCCTTGAGTCAAAGTACGTCGTTGTATCAAATTGCATTAAAATATCTCAAAACCTGTGACTTTGTAGCTCGAATGCATGGACAGACGGACGGACGGACAGACGGACGGACGGACAGACTTGGATCTATTTGAAGCTCTTCTGAGTATTACATAGGTATACACAGGCATACTATAATAATATAAAAAATAACCTCTTTATTTCGAATGTATTATTGGTGTGTTTATTGATTGATTTGAAGATTATTTGAAGATTTGAGAAGATCATCACATAGATGGTACCGTTAACTAAATCTGTATATGTATGTGCGTACGTTTAGGACGATGAACATTTCGTAATCAAGAATATAAATAAATAAATCTATATAGGTGTCACAAATGCAAGGACAATACAACTACGAGATAATATCTTCTCGTTATGGATATAATAAATACTCAAGCATAAGTGAAATAATTAGAAATTTATGCTCGAAGACTTTAGGATGTGCGATAGTGGATTGAAATGATTGTCGATTGAATTCATTTGTTGTTGTGATAAACGATATTGATCTCAACATATTGATATATTATATTAATATTCTTCTTCTTAGTGTAGATTGTAGTTAACAATTTCGTATATAAAACGGAAATGCGTCTACAAATCAAGATCTATTTTTGTTTGAAATTCTAGATAAAAAAAGAAGAATTATTTTATACCTCTTTACGTACTAACTGTTGCGTTTTTCAATGAAAACAATGATCACTTCACTGTGCCGTATACAGTAATAGTGACCAATTTGTGCTGTTAAGCAAAACCGACAACAGATGCACTAACTAGATTCTGGTTCGCTTTGCTTTAGATAAGATTTTTTTTTGGGAAAAGGCACGCAATGGCGGCACCGAAAACTTTATTTGATTCGTAATGAAAAGCATAATTTCGAATGTCGGTTCCTCTTGGCCTGTTTAGGCAATTTTGGCAGGTTGCAGGTTCTGATTATGTGATTATGTTTAAAAAAAACAACCGTTACGTAAAACTAATTTACACTCACATATGAGAAAACTAGCGCAAAATAAATGGTCTAATGAACGCACATTTTTTTTTTTTTTTTTGCTTTTTCATTTTCTACATATGTATGTTTTATAACCTAAAGTTAAGCCATAGGCCAGGACGGTTTATCATTAGCTGTTTGTTAGTGCACTCGCATATGAAGTGAATTTTTAATGAGATTTTTAAGATGAAATTTTTGTTTTAACCAACCGCAACTGTTTTCATGAGTGCTTTTTTTTTTCTTTTCATTTTCACATTTTGTTCAAATATTTTAATGGATGGATTTATATTATTGAAGATCATGTTCATGATCATTGATTAATATTTACGTTAAATAACTCTTGACTAATTTGCAGCAAAATTATGAAAAACAAAATAAATCGACGTATAGACCGAATTGTTAGCGACCCTTACTTGGATTATGATTATCAGAGAAGACGAAAGCATATCGAAAAATTTTACTTATTATTAATTAATTTGTGTCCATTGCAAGAAAGTTTAAGCGACATCCTATCCTAAAGTACTTCGCTTTAAAAGAAATGACTAAAAGTTTCAGAATAATATTATTATTCCTGCTCGCTTTGAGTAGATTATTAAGTTACTAATACCGGAGACTTACGAAAGATGCTTGCATAAATTTGATTAGAATGTCGTTAAATTTAAGTTGAAAGCTAATAGCGTGTATGCAATGTATAAGCGCCTTACCTAGGTTTGGAGAAGAATTTGCCAGAATTGGCTTTCCGAGTACCCCAAATAAGTTCGAGAATTTAAAGTCAGTACCGGTTGGATATGAACACGTCCCTCCCTCCTCACACCCTAAAGTTATCAAATACCCATTTTTTCATTATTTTCCATGGGAATTTTCTAAGCTTTTCAAATTTTCAAACATCGTGGTGAACAAAAAATATCGACATTCGAATTGCTGCCTCATTCGCCATATTCTCTGCATCTGGCCTTTGGTGAGTATTGCCCGTTTGCAAATCTTTAAACAATCCTTCCGGGATAAACATTTAACTCAAATGAAGCTTATTTCAGATGTCTTCACAAATCGCTCGCAAGCAAATGTTAGAGAATCTTTGGACTAATTATTATAACAACTATGTCGCAAAATAAGATCAAATTTTACAACCAAAGAATTTTTTTTTTTTGCTTAGTTACAAGAATTGACCGCTGTATTAGTAAAAGTTCAATTACGTGACTATCGATGTGGCAAGAAATCACTCTTAAGATTCTTTCGGAAACTTTGGATTCTATGAAACCTTGATTAGGAGCTGGTCGTCTGTATGTATATGGATGTACTCGTCGCGCATCTTCCAATGCAGGTTTCAACGCAATTGCCGTTGGATTCTTGCTATCCTTCATGGCAGAATTTTAAGTTTCATTATTTGTTAGGTGCAGGCATCCAAGCTAGCGATCTAACCAAAATCTAAAATTGTTCAAGTAAAATAAGTGTCCATTAAAAAAAAAGCAATCGAATACGTATTTCTGGGTTTTGTACGAGGAGGAAAAGATCTACTATTTCTTTATCCTTAGATGATATTGAGCCTTTTCATATTCAACTGGACATTGGATTAACTTAAGATTAGAATAACGAAAACGGTGATTCTACTTGGCAACGTAAGCGAATCTTCCTTCCAAAGTTTAGGTTTATTTAGTTCATTTTTTTATATCATTTTAAAAGCAATCAAAACATAAGAGTACGGAAGGACAGACACGTGAATGTATATGTATTTTACGAGCTAACTTAATCTTTTCCCTGGAGTTGATATATGAAACATCAAGATTAGTTTACCCTTCCTGTTTGGTAGCGGGTATAACAATAGCAAATTCGTGGCTTTTACACTTCGTTAGGCAGTTTTTGTTGCATGGTAAACATTTATTACAGAGCTCTATTGGTATTGATAAATAATTCATTATTAATTAATTGCAGTATTGCATGAAGAATTTTTTTCGCTTTAACTGTTAAAATTTCTTTGTATTAAAGCTCTAATAAAAAGTATTTTTTTTTTCAAGTTTCATTTCATCGGTGACAAGTGAAGACAAATTTGTCTGGTCTTGCTACTGCTGTGGCTGTCGTGAAGAAGAGTAAGAGAAGAAAAGTTGAAGAACACAATTGTTGAATAACTAACTGTGAAAAGCATAGAGAAAAGGGAGAATAAATGTAGAATGAAAATCAGGTCAATTATTCATCAGATTTGTTCACACTATTTCTTACTCGTCCATTCGTCCACATTTTTTCAAATATTTCTTTCCAGGCGTTTTTGTTTTCTTTTTTTCTTTTGCATTTCAGAAAATTAGAGATTTGCATAATCTTTGCTTTTCTTCATATTTGCATTATTATGAAATATGAAGTATTGTTAAATCAAGATTAGCCTTATTGCTGTAGCTTGGTTTAGTCGGTCGATTAGTCGTTTAGCTAGTTGATTGTCTTATAGGTTAAAGTAGAGTATGTGGCTGGACGTTGAGAACGTCAATGGCGACGACGATGACGGTGGCGGCGAAGAAGATGAGATTTAAAAGAATTAGAACTTATTGTAAATGGAGAGTGTTTGCTATTGCTGTTGTTGTTGTTGTTGTTGTTGTTGTTGTTGCTGCTGCTTCAGTGTGTTGTTTTAGTGTGGCTATAAAATTCAACGGTATGGAAAACCTGCTGCACATGTTGAATTGAAGTTGCAACTGGCAATGTATGTAATATTTTTCTTTTTCAATTTCTTTTTTTTTTTTTTTTTCATTTTATTCCTCATTTGCGCGTTGTGTTGTTTATTCAATTTTTCTCTCTCTATGTTTAGTATAAATAGGTTTGTATGCAAGTATGTATGTAAGTACCAGTGTATGAATGTGAATGTGATCTTGTTATGGCAAAATGTTGCTGTTGTTATATAGCAGTTGAGAAGTAGCAGCTGGTGGTGGTGCTGGTGCTGCTGCTGCTGCTCCTGCTGCTGCCGCTGCTAGTGATGGTGCTGGTGCGGTCTGTGGTTGCCGTTAATATTGTTAAGATTGTGTTGGTTGTTGGCTGCTGCAACCTGTTGCAGAAGTTTTTGATGTCTTACGCTGCATTACGTTACTGCCACATATATGTATATTCATATGTAAGTTTGTTTATAGGCATATATGGGTTTACTGGTTAGCGAATATATTCAGTTGAGAGCTTAGTTTGCTGTTTACTTTTATCGCTCATGCCAGTATATATATATATATATAGTAAAGAAGAAGTAGTTGCGTTTTTTATGGTACTTTTTTTTATTTTTATTTTCTTTTGCCAGAGTATTATGGTCCGGTATTCACAGTTGAAATGCTCGCGTATGCTGTTAATCGAATCAGTTTGTTGAAGAACGCGTTTAAGAGCAGTTTCAGTGCAATATAATAAAAGTTTAATAAAGATTTTTTTCTTCTTCTTGTTTATTTTATTTATTTTTTTTGAAAAAATTTCAAATATTTTTCCAAGTTATATATAAACCATAACGAAATTTTATTAACTACCATTGAAAAGAATGTTCAATCAACTATTTTCATATACTTAACTATTAAGTGATACTAGACGAGAAGAAATACCTTTAATAAGTAAAAATAAGAGCAAAAAAGAGCAAAAAAATATATAACAAGAAAAATAAATAAATATATATATTATAATACAGAAATTTTTATTTGTGGAATTAAAATATTGATGATGGAAATGTGAAGCAAATCTATACATGTCTGAAGAATTTTTGTTTTGCCTGTAGATATATTTCAAGGATATCTCAAAAAAAAAAAAAAAAAAATTTACTTCAGTAACATTGCAGAGCAGAGGCATTATTAATGCAAGTCAATGTGAGTTTCTTTCTAACATGAATATTATATTTGAAAACAAATTGAAATATATATAGTTTGTATGTGGATAGTGGCGTTGAAAGCGTTTTCAAAGAAAAACAAAAAAAAATAAAAAAAATGGATATGAATTACAAAGAAGGAATTAATTGTGCTCTGTGTCTATTTAAATTTTGTGAAGATAAAGGAAAGATCCGCCAACTTCGTATACATCGTATACCATGACGTTAACACAGCAGGTCTTGAACATACAGTATATCATATATATTCAAATATATCCTCCGATTTATCTATAAGATTTTGTTTTTGTAATTACGTCCGATTCCTTGATTCAATTTCAATGATGAACTAACGGGAATGTGAGGAAAACCTTTCAGTGTTTTTCTGTTTTTCCGAGTTTTTGAAGTCGTATATAGGAGATCTATGAAGTATGTTTCTGCGCTTCACAGATGTTTGACAAATTTCGACGCCCATGCGATAGTTATTAAGATTAATACTAAACGCAAGAATAGAAAAGTGAAACCACTATAGTAGGACACGTCCTACTTTTAAATACACTACACCACTTCGCTAAATAGAGTCTATCGTGAAACGATTTTGCAAAACAAGCTATTATGTGGGAAGTGGTCGAACAAAACTGTCCCATCCCAAACGTCAAAACATGTCAGTATATCAAATTTCATTAAAATATTTCAAAAATTGCGAGCTATAGGTGGTCCACAAGAAAAGAGGGCGGAGAGGCGGGGAGGGACAGGCCTAGATCGATGCAAAAAGTGAATCTGAATCGGTCGTTATAATAAAAGGTGGGTCCTACTCAAGTCTTTTTGGGTTTGCATACCTCTGAATTGGTGTAAGGTATAAAAAATGAAACACCCAACATCTGAAATGAGGGCCCTATTCGCAGTAGTACGAAATTTTGATTCCCACTATTGAAGTACCTAAAAACTTTCAGTGTGTTAGTAATTGTGTGCACGACAGGGAGTATTTTGTCTGTAAAGCAGTCCCCATGTTTGTCTATATAGAGGGCATAAGGTCGTAAACTTTGAGATAGGAATGTGGAGCTTGAAGTTTATGAAGGTTACCACCCGCCAGAGGGAAGTGAAAAGTGCAATTACAAGTTTTTAGTAATAACAGCCGATCATTTTGAGGTTTGCAATATCTTTTAAAATACCACACACACTTAAGCAGCCCCATAAGAAGGCAATCCAAAAAGGATGCTAGTTGACCAATGTAATAAAATGATTCTTATGCATTTTCATGAAGCAGGGAATGATCAAAGTGACCTTCACGCGACCACCAAATTAGTTATTGCGAGTTAAAAACTCCTTCGTAATTATAGTGAATGTGGTAAGTTGGTGTTGAGAACGCTCCTACCAGACTGGGGGATAAAATTTCCGCAATTGATTTCTTATTTTATAATTACTCTCAAAATATGCGGATATCATAAGCTTCTCGTTCTATATCATCGGAACATAAGTAGATAACCTTCAGTGATGTAAGAATGTGATTGATTCGAAATTTTTCGCTTAAACTTTTAAAAAAAAGTTTTTGAAAAAATTTTCAAATTTCTGACGAAAAAAAGTGATGATTTGAATGACATATAGACATTTTATGCAGCCATGTCAAAACATATATTGGAGAAAATCAACTGTAATTGCTTTAGAATCTTTGGTGAAAGAGTTAATTACGTACAGGTCTGATTAATTCCTCTTATGGCAGAAAGTGGATAGATAACTAAGAAATGTTCACTTTAGGATATTAAATTGCTAGGCCAATTATATATCTTGTAGCTATGTATTTCGGCCTATGGTGCTATAGTTACTATAATTACAGTCATCCCAGAAGAATGAAATGATATGTAAACGAGATGAGATCTGGGAAACTTCGTTCTTTTCTTAGTTTTTCTAGATGAGCTTTTTTCTGTCGTCAGCCAACACAATCGAATCGGGAAGTTTCACATAATTTTATTGTACTTCATTTGTGTGTGCCTCTGAGTGTGTGTGCGTTTTTTTTTTTTTTTTTGTTATTGAAGCTAGGGGTAGGAATCTTTGAAACAATAGCTATAAGTAGGGTTCGCCAATCATGGCTCGTATGTATTGATCCACCACATGTCTCCGCGGGGTAACCGCTACATGTTACTTCGAAGAACTGCTTTAGTTCACTTCTTGTGGTTAGACCTTAATGAAATCTCTCATTGGTTTTCCATTTCCACTTTTTCGCCTTTCTAGGCATTTCAGTTCGCAGAGCACTTTTGTCGCAAAATCATCGGCAATGCTCCCAACATCGGTACTGCCAATCATATTGTCGAGTATCTCACCAGGTTCATTTTAAGATCGTTCACGATCGTCACTGATGTGGAAAAATATTGTGTATTCCACCTTGCAATGAATCTGCTTTAAAAGATTATGTATGCACACGTAGTGGGCTTTGGACAAATGCTTACCAGAAGGTAGTTATAAAAGCACAAATTAAATTGCAGCTGGAGGCAGTTATTAAGAGAAATGACACAACTACTCCGGCATGGTCCGACAAGTCTGCCGTATAACTTTATTTGTTATTTAATCGTTGAGTTTAGCATTATGTGTCATTATGGCGTTATTACCCTTTCTTGACTCTGATGGTAAGTTTTTTCAATGCATAGTAGCGGCCGTGTTGCTAAGCGGATTACCCTGTGTATATTCATCTTTTCCCTGCAACTTATGTCGTAGTCGAAGACTTTAGTATCTTGCTATGCTCAGAATGAATGCATTTCGTTATCAGCAATCGGTTTGATTAAAAACACTTTCTCATGGTGATGATGTGTAGATATTTACCAAACATTTAATAAATTTCTTATACGACCAGATAAGAAGGATGTTTCGTAATTTGTTTTCATTTCAATACATAATAAGCCCTTGATTTGTAATACATTTTTCTCTGTTATAGTGTTCTGATATAGTCTTAGTCGTACAAAGTAAATGCCCTTATGTTGGCGATTAAAGCAATCAAAGCAATCAAATTCAAATTGTACGAGGAAGACATTATGAGTTGCTATTGCTCTATAGGGCTTTTAAGGGAGCTTCTGCAAAAAGCTTCTACAAAACTAAGAAATTTTCAAAAGTTTAGACTCCAACTTAATCGCTTTAAAACTTAAGTGTTTATTATTTTGTCCGTATCGCATTATATAACTTATACTTCTTGGAAAGTCTGGGCTGAAAATGGAAAAAAAGTTTATATATTTATAACGGTCATCGAAGGTTGAGGGGTATATTCATTTTGTCGAAACGTTTCCAACACCCAAAAGGAAATGCTAAATCGACTTAAGCAGGTCTGCCTGTCCCGTTGTCCATATGTCCATCTATGTAATGCCTGTCGTAAAAATTCTCCTACCCATTATCGGCTTCAAATTTAACGCAAACATTGGAAGTTCTTGCACGCACGTTGGTATTAAAATTGAGCCAGCAAACCAGTCAATAGGCGCGCCTATAACGCCTACACGCCTATGCAACGAAAACTGCGAACACCTTTTCTTTCCTTATGTTTTGCTTGTTACTCATAAAGTACAACTTGTACACCATGAAAATGTCTACTTTTACTCCGAAAATAAAAAGGTCAGCCGTGTCCAGACAACATTTTATAATTTGAATATTAAGTTCAGTTAGTTAGTTTAGTTAGTGAGTTATTTGGCTCTTTTACTTTTTTTTTGCTGTTTTTAGGATAACGATGATGGGTAGAAAGGATCGGTCACGATCGAATGTAATTTTCTTACTTGTTTTTTTATTCACACTGTTTTCCATGGATCTAAAAGCCGATTTTGTGAACATGGTCGTATGGCTATAGATCAAGTGTTCTGAGATCATTGGATAATTTGGCAGAGATTTGTATTACCCGTAGAGGCGGTCCAAGGTAAAACTACAGTCATACAGTGCATGGACATAGAAATAGAAAATAAATTTCTTCAACATTGACACTTGAAACTTTATCTTTTCTTTTAATGAAAGTACCACACGCTTTTCTCATAAAAATAATTTATTCTTCAACATTTAGCGAATAGGCTAGCGATGCCCTAATATTGATTGATTGCAAGAATTTTACAGACATATTCCTCCAAAATTTCGATGAAAATTGTGAAAGAATATCCCGAGGCAATCAAAGTCAGCTGGATCGGTATAATGGTATGCCGCAAATATAAATATAAAATAATGTAGTTTTAATTAAAAAAAAATTTTAATAATTGCAATAAAGAGCAATTAATAAAATTATAAAAATGCTATGAAATTATTGGTAATTTTTTGTTAAAAAAATAAGAAAAATACTTTTACATCATTTTTAATGATATTTTTACTTAACGAATATATTTTATATAATTTCTCCATTTATTAGATATTTATAATTATTTCGTAATTAAAAAATTTCTAATTACTGGCATACTTAAAGAAATGTTATATAATCGGACAAGAAAGTCTTCTTAACGAAGAATTATTATTCGTTGAATTGTAAAGTTAGTTTTAGTGATTTCTTTTGAATTTTTATACTCATCACAGAAGGATGAGGGATATATTCATTGCGTCAAAACGCTTGCAACACCCAGAAGGACCTAAGCGGGGGCCACCTTTTATTACACTGACCGAGTCAGTATCATCGAATTAAGCTTTTCCGTCTGTCGGTCCGCCAATTATCGGTGGTGAGCTTGTATGCTCCGCCTACGCATCGTAATTTCTAAATCATTTTCACGACATTTTGATATATGTTGGCCTCTAGAACGAATCATATTGAAAACGGGCCCACTTTTGAATCCGCCTTTCTCCCTCCCACCCTTCCTAACCCAGATATTAACAGTGATTGCAAAATTAATTATACCATATTTGAACGAGGTAAAATATATACTTAATATTTTGTGAAGGATGGAAAGTAAGCCGTTTTACGTGACAACAGGATTTGATTTTTAGTGCTTTTTGACGAAGATAGGTCAATTACCGTTTTGTGTTCACTCCCATATACGTATGCTTTTAGATGGACACAAGACACATTTTTTTTTTTTTTTTTTTTGGTATTTTATCATAAGAACGGGAAGGGAGAATTGCATTAAGCGAAGTGGTGTAAAATAATATATATAATGGTTGCTGTTGCCAGACTATGGTGCTTTTACTTTTAATAGAATTGATAAGATTGGCGACAAAGTTGTTTCCTCTATACCACAATGCTTGCGTAAGAAGAATCGTTAAAACCTTAAGGATACTGCATGCTTCGACTTTGATTTTATTATAAGCAATAAGTGCTACGCTAAAGTCATTAACACTCGCTTTTTGTATTTTATAGCCATAATTAAAGTTGTCCTTGTTTTCATTTCCTTATGGCAGATCACCGCACTGACTGAATAGAAGACCATTAAATACCAGAAAATGCTTGATTAATATGCGATGTTTTTGATGAAGGATTGGCATAAGCAAATTGAAAGAGTTACCGGGGGAAGATGTAAATTAACGTTTATGATAGTTTTGTCTCCTATTAACTTGACTTAATTTATTTGTTCATCATTTTTTTGCGCAATTTTCCTTACAATCTTCTCAATTTTAACAACAACAAGCCAAAAGCCTTGTAAATGCAGATCCATGGAATTATAGGAGCAACAATATAATAAAAAAGCAAGAAATAAAATTATCTCTGCTTCTGGGCTATTCTTACATCGTATCGATAGATGAAAGTTGTAAAGTATTGTGATAATGTTGGGCGTGTCAATTGATTGATCAAAACTTGTTTTGGGGATTACCCCTATTTTCAAATTGGAGCTGTCGTCGACAATATGTATGCATTGTTTCGATTTTCTATATCAATTTTTGCGAGTGTTTTGCGAGCTGTGAGCATTCAAGTAACAGCAGAATAGCGGGGAGAGGATAGTTCTAAAATCGAAAAAGAATCTCATACTGATCAAGAATCTATATAATGTACGAGTTCTATTTACAGGTGTTACAGACAGAAGGGCAATTCTAGCATAATCTCATCCTTCAATGATGGGCAGAAAAATACGTAAAGACTTAACATTTCTTCTGTTCTGCACATTATGTATTGCCGCTGTTTGTTGTTGTTATTGTTATTGTTTTTAGAAAGAAAAAACTAAAACACTAAACTCGGCACAGATGCCTGCACTTATATCATATGTTCTGTTTTGTTACATAAGTTGCTTAAATGGATTTTGCCAACTCATTTAGTCCGTGTGTAATAATACGTGTCTACCTACCAAGCCAAACTATCTATCATCCGACCATTATCCGATCTCTATTACCAACCAACCAAGCCAACACACAATTCCATTCGATTCACGTTGTCAGTATAGCTGTAGTTGATGTTGCTAGTGCTGCTGCTGCTGCTGCTGCTGCTGCCTCTATAGCGTGGAGTTTGTGGATATAAATCTTGTTGACGAACTTAAACACATGATCAACGCATGTTGGTAATGATGACATATGTGTTTTTATATACCCTCGAACATGGTCGCATCATTTTTTATCTACGTCTTATATACGTACACATGGTACGTAAGTACACGAGTACTTGCAATTTCCTTGTTTCCATTAACGTTTGTTGTTTGTGTGTGCTTGCTTATGTTTGTTTGTTTATTTATTTGTTTGATTTTATGCGATTAATTTTAATTTCAGTCTAAGTATTTTAATTTTTTTTTTTTGCTTTTCTTTGCTGTTCTGTACCTGTGCAGCTTCGCCAGAGATCATCAATTGATTTAAATGTTCGCAAAACAACAGCATTAGACATTTGTGGTACGTTTGTTGTATAAGCAAGCTGTTAATTGACTTTAAATTGATGTCTATCCGTTGTTATTTATTTATTTTTGTTTTTTTTTTTATTTCACTTCATATCCTTTTTCTTTTCTGAATTTCAAAAAAAAAAAACCATTTTAATGATCGCTGGTTATTTTGTTAACTATATATAGAGTGCGCAAATAATTGCTGGCAATTTCCTTAAGCGTTGTGTATTTGCCTAAACGGATTTTCTTTACTTTTATTTTTCCAATTTTATTTTAGTTTCATTGAAAAGAGCATGGAAATAACTATCATATGCATGATGTTTCTAGGCAGCTTGCGGAAAAGCCTTCAATATGCGTCTTACGTCTTCTAAAAGTGCTTCTTTAAGGTCGTAAACAAGGCGGTAAAGCATCTCTTTTAGTATATCCTTCCTATTAGCATATTAATAGACGATTAGTTAGAAGTGAATTTCTTCTTCTTCTCTATGAAGCATCGAGGATAAGGTTTTTCATTACATCAAGAATTTTCTAGTCTTTTTACTATGCCAATTGCTCAAATGTGCATTTTACTGGCGAACTCTACATATTTTTGTAATTTGATCAGTAAGCTAATCGTAGCAGAGCAATAACCAAAAAGTAATAGGAAAGCAGTAGAATAAGCAAACAACAATAGTACTTACAGGAATTGTAGTAGTGGCAATAGGTGTAGAAGCATTAAGAAACCAGAGTTGCATTTATGGAAACAATACTGTGAAAATGATGGTCAAGAAACAGAGTTCGTAGCATTACCACAGATTAGAATGGAGGGTGTAGGAATAACCGAAGCTAAAATGTTTACTAGATTTTGTGAAAAACTAGCACTTTTGCAACAACTGAATATTAAAAATGCATCAAGTTTTCACCTCAAACAATAAAATTTGAAATTTTCAGTTTAGTTTCGTCGCGCAAAGAGTAACTTAACGTGAACTATTTACAGTTGTAACGCTAGGAATGTCGAGCATCCCAATATGATCCTTTTTATACCCTTTCTCATATTATGGTGGAAGGCTATATTAAGTTTGTGCGGATATATGCAACATCCAGAAGGATTCGAGTTAGATCAACCCTTTTTTCTACCGATCGATTCACAAAATGTGTCTGACCAGATAAGAGTGTCCGTCCGTCCGTCTTGCGTTGTTGTGTTCAAATTTGGTACACTGATGTGTTTTGGCCCAAGGACGAACGCTGTTGAAAATGGTTCGGATCGGTTCACTTTTTCCGACCACTTTCCATGTAACGCCTTATTTTAGATAATTGTAGGGTGATGTAGGTTATTTAACGGCGAGCGGTGCCACACTACATAGTGTTTTTACTTGTAAATTTTCGATCTTAAAAAAAATGTTTATAATTTGTTGGTGGATTTTATTTTTAAGTAACAATCTTCGAACATCTGCAATTAGTTTTTTTCTACCTAGCTTTGGTTTCAAGACGCCGATGACCTAATTAGGAATTGTCTCAACAAGTTCGAAAAAACACCGTCCAATTTTTCGTATTTTTGTCTACAACTTTCGATCCCGTAAGAATATTTCGGAAAACCTGCCATGGTGGATTTAAATCTGGTCCCTATCAGTTTACTAATAAGCCTATAATTAACCTCAAAATATTAATTCCAATTTATTTCCAATTTGTTTTGAATTTACATTGGGAGTTGTCTGAGTTTGTAATTTATTGCGGGAGCGTATGTGGTTAGATAACAACGAAGGTGAACTCTTGATTGAACAAAGAATTAGTTTCCTATCTTCATTCTTGCAACTGTGGTAGTTCGACAATGAAAGGGGATCAAAATATTTTTGGTAGAAATATGTTCACGCAAAACATCTGTAGTTCTAGTATTGGCATTATTACATATTTGCTTGTCCCTGTATATTATTATAAATAGAAAAAAAAAAAAAAATTGGAATTTATACACTGTATGAGGTGCTTGCAGGTATTTCGGTCATTTCTTTCACTTGCAAGAAGCATTTGTAGAGAAAAGTTGATACAATTTCTACAACTTTTTTCATTTTCCTGGCAGCGATTCAATCATCGACTCATTTTTGCACTTCTCAAAACTTGCGGAGCCACGTGCCAGCCAAGCCGTGCTGCATTAATCTGAACAACTGGTAATCAGAAAGTCCTATGTCTGGTCAAAACGCTAAGTGCATCTGAATTTTCCATTCTATCAGCAACAGCACCTCCTTGGCCTTGGGCTTGCAATGTATGGCCGAACGTTGTCATGCAAGAGGATGACTTTGCGTCTATTAACCGTTATTGCAGGACTTCTTGACAACTGCGGTAACAGTTTCATTCGCTTTTAGCAGCTCGTAATTCACTACACTTTCCCGAACCCACCATATGCACAGCAAAATTTTATGACCATTAATATTCCGCTTTGCTGGATGTACCGGTGGATGACTCTCCTGGACTGACCTAAGAATTTCATCGCCAGTACCGTGATGTTGAAACCGTTTGAAAAACGGCAAAGTCCGTCACCTCCTACGGTACCCATTTTTCCCTCATTTTAGATCTTTCCTATCCCATGTTAAAATCTAGAAACGATTGTTTCATAAACCAAACTGCTCCAAATTTCCTTGAGAGTTTGAGCTGGGTTTTTGGTCCAATAAGCCGTACAATGCATTATCTTCGCACCTTTTTGTTCGTGCAGGCCTTTCTTTGCCATGGACCTCAAAATAACTACTTTTAAACCGCTGAAACCAAAGTCGATAATTGGAATACGATGGGAAGGCATCACCGTAGGCTTCGGCAGCAAATTTCTTCAAATCAAACAACAAAAGTAATGAATATTGAAAATGCAATTTTGAGTTTTCCGCGAGTTTTATTTAGACAGTAACTCATAAAGTTCATCTAAAAAAGAGGGCGTAAATGCCTTTCATACGAAACGCTTTGGTTTGATTTAATTTCAAAAATTCGAAAACCAAGAATTATCATTTTAGAAACCAAACCATTATGCCAAACAGAATCAAAGAGTCAAGCCAGTGGATTGCTTAGGCTCAAATTTGTCTTTAACATATAACCGATATAAGCGAAATACTGACATATTTGGAATCATATTTTTCTTCGAAATCGATTTTAATAATTTCTCTTTGATAAAACAAAGATCTTACTTAAAGAGCTGAAGAGCTTAACAGGTCGATAATTGTTGATACCATGGTGGTTTGCCTGGCTTAGATAGAGGAACAATCTCAGCCGATTTCCCTATATATTTGGGATATATTGAAGTTTGATGTATGAGTTAATTATACGAGTGAAAAATTGGATTTAATTTTTTCATTTATTCATTTACGAAGTAACTATGAAGGCATAAACCTTATACCTAATTAGAGATACATTTCGTGTGCAAAAAGAAATCATAACTTAAGCGAGTATACAAGTCAGCTAGATGACTGTCAATGTAACCATCTTGCTCTATCAATTCCTATCGGCAACAAAATTTACATCATGAAGAGTAAAATATCATTCGGCTGATGAATTGCACAAACGGGGTATTAATATGAAGGAGTTTCTATTTGATCTAGAGAACAACAGTCGTTCAATTAAAAGGCTTGGGGATCGAGTTTAAATGATTTTGCACAGTTAGATAAGCAACCTGGATTTTCGCTAATCAGGAAAGTAGAATTTTAAGGAAGCGTGAAAGAAAGAAGAGGCATGGTCTCTGAGTTTGACGCTGTAAACAAACCGTGTTATACGATTAACAATACTTTTAAGCCTATCTAAGTTATACCTTGGGTCCCCAGAAAAGACTTCAATACAATAGCTAACATGAGTCATGAGCAGGGTATGCGCAATCGTACATTTAACTTTTGGAGGAAAATATAGAAGAATTAACTTTAAGCTCTCTAGCAAGAGATCTTAAGCTGCAAGAGATTTGATGATATTCTAGAAATCTTTCTGTGAATATTTCTGTTTTATCACTAGACAAAGAAGGTATACGATTACGTTTGTCAAGTGACGGAATGAATAACATCGTTTAGTCGCCAATTCTGCGTAAGGAGTAAATCCCTTCAGATATTATATACTGGTTTTTAATGATTTAATGCAATATAATGATGAAGCAACATGTATGGCAACTCATTTTTTTGGGACACGCCCACTTTGATATTCCTACAGGTGGTATACGTATTTTTACTGAAATCCATCAATTTGACGGGTAACTTTCGTCAATCGTCATACTCGTAAAAAAAAGATAGGAGGCTGAAATTCCGCGTCTGAATTCTACACACATACCTCAATCAATTAGTTTCGGTTACAAAATGAGGAAAAAACTAAAACGAACTCGAATTAACCCGCAATTTTTTCACATTGTTATCTATGACTTTCGATCCGCCGAATATATTTTTGAAAGGCTGATATCCAATATGAAATGTATCTATCGACGGATCTGTATAATTTCTAGATTGTATCAACCTCCTATAATTAAAGGTTCAATAGTATCCTACACGGGCATGTCATCTTGCGAACTTATTGACTGATATGTTGATTCATTGAATTTGATTGCACCAACCTTTGATGGATTGGCCAATAGTGACGCCATCTATATGTCATCCTACGAATCAATTGGGTGATGTGCTACCTTATCAAAGCTTACTTGTTTACATTATTCGCAATAGATCAACTAATCAGAAGAAGATTTGTACGCTTATTTATTTACATATATACGCCAAGATATTTTTTGTAAACATTTGTCAGTAATTAATTAATTTCAAAAGCAGCAATAATTGTCGCCAAGAGATTGCTATTATGAAGCTACAGTTGAAATTTGAATATTGATTATAGTTAAGATAGAGTTAAGAGGAAGAACATGGCGTTGAGAAAAACGTGAATAAAATTTTAAGTACAGGTAGCGTTAAGTGGCAACCGAAAACTGAAAATCGATTTTTTAAACCATATATGCGCGCCGCCCAAAAACCCTTCGAATATCATTCTTGATTATTGAAAAGAAAATTTAGAAGATAAGATTACTTCCTAAGGTTAATAAACCCTTTTGCTTATTTTAATTTTTATTGAATTTTAAAATGTTTGAAAACAAAAAAGCAGAAAATTCCAAGAAGTTTTTCATTTAATTTGATGATATTGAACCACTTTGCTAAGAGAACAACATTATTTACTTTAGCATTTAAAGAAAATCAACCGCATTCCTTGCTAAGTGAAGTAAGCTTAACTTGACCAATTTATTTCCACTTTTGCCAAAATGACTCAATATATCTTTTAACTCTGTTAGTGCGCATGCTTGTTTGGCTGACTAACAATAATGAAAAAAGAAAAAAAAACACAAAAAAACCCGAAGAAAAAAAAAAAGAAAATTCATTCTTTCAAGCACAACCAGCAGGCGACATTTAGCTTAACGCCGAGAGTGCTACAGAGTTAGAGTTTAAGAAAGAAAGCTAACAACAAAAATAGTAATGCAAAGCGGAGAGAAGCGGAGTGAGTCGCAAAAAGTAAAATAAAACAAAAACAAAGAAAAAGAAAAAGAAAGAAAAAAAAAAACGGGACAAAGCAAGTTGAGCTGCCTTGAGCATATAAGTTGTGCACGTTAGTAGACCAATAGTCAAACAACTTGAAAAAAATTAATGCAATTCTCTCATTACGAAACAAGTTACGCCACAAATAAAAATTATGCAAAAATTATCTTTAAAAAGAAAATCGTATGGGGTATACAGTATGCCGAAGCTTCCTTCTCCACTATATATACTAAACATACTTCTATACATAAGTAAATACTTAGGCATTATTGCATATACGGTTGAATGTTTGCGAAAATTTAGTTAATACGTATAATGTCCATAGGAATAATGACGATGTTGATGTTGATGATGATGATCATGATGATCATGATGATAATGATGATAATGAAGATGATGCTATGGTGCTGCGAGAGATGCTTTAACGTTATATTGGTGCTGGTGGTTAAACGTTGTTAGCTGGCTTGTGAAAAATGTATAATAATAATAAAGATAATAAAAATAATAATAATAATAAAAAAATATGATTTTTTAGTAACTCTGATAAAAAAAAAAAAAAAAAAAAACAACTAACTATACATATGTATATGTATATGTATAGAAATGTGTGTGACTAAATTCGCAAAACTCTAAATGATTAGCAACCGCAACTTTCTTACCTACATACTCTTTCGCGTGTGTGTTTACATTAGTAATAGCAATTCAATCAGGAAATTCATTCACATATCTAACAAATCAGCTCTAATGGCCGTTTGAGTGTTTGGTCGGAAACTAAATACGCAATTTTTTTTTTTTGTTTTTTTTTTCACAAGTTTGTTAAAATAAGCATTTAAGTGCATGACCGAGTGAATATGACAAGAAACTTATCAGCAGTTCGAGCAGTAAATACGCTGATAGTTTTCTTCAAATACCACTGAAAGTCGAAAGTTTTCAGTTAACACCACACACACACACACACACACACACACAAGAAATAAAAGAAAAAGCAAATCTCAACTGTGTTAGACAAACAGACGTTTTTTTTTTTCTATGTTTGCTTATGTAAATATCTGTTCGCGTCTGTATACGTGTATGACCACAAAGTGAGATAACTGCATTTTGCATTTAACGCACTGGCTTATGCGGTTTTTGTGTCTAATTTTTTTTTGTGTTCGTTCTTGTCGTTGTTGCTGTTGCTCTTCCTTTTGTTTTTGTTGTTGTTGTTGTTGTCGTTGTTGTTATATGAGTTACAGAATACGAATTCAAGAAAAGTGCTAAGCAATTTGCCTGATCTCACATACTCACATACTATATGCGTGCCTGTGCATGTGTGCGAATGTTTGCAACATTTCTTTATGAATATGTGTGTAAAGATTATTAAAGAAGTTTGTAAAAAATGCTATAAACGCATTTAAATATATCGCGCGTGTTTGTGCGAACACCTTAACCCTAACATAAACTGTTAGAATTAGTTTCAAGCAGTAATTAGATTTTTCTTTTATTAGATATTTGCAAGTAACACCCATATGCGCATAATTTTATAAATTTACGGTACCGTGGTTTTGTTACATTTGGTTACTTGTCCGTGAGTTTATGAAAATCTGTGTGTGTATGTGTGTGTGTGTGTGTGTGTGTGTGTATATATGAGACACATTATTGTGTCACTAGTGGTAAGCGTTGTAGTCTCTGGGCATTCTTTTCTACTTGATACTCTTGTTTATGTTTTAAACTCTCTGTTTGCTGTCGTCCAAGTTGTGACCAAGTCTCTAACAGTAACAACAACAACAACAACAACAACAACAACAATAACAATAGCAACAACAACAACGACGACGTCTACAATAACAAGTGCTAGTTATCTTGCTAACATCTTTTAGAGTTTGGCGTTTTTGGTCTGTTTACCGTATGACCGACCATAAACTTGGTTTAGCTTGTTATTGGTTTTATTTTCAATTTTGTTATTGTTGTTGTTGTTTCTGTTGTTTTTTTTTTCTTGGTTTGTGATGCTGCGGCTGCTGTTCGAGTGCAGGTATGCACATGTGTGTTGTTGTGTCACTTAACACAACACATTTTACTGCATACATATACATTGCATCGTTGGTTTGACAACTTTGTATGATGAGTCGTTACTATGTGGTTGTTGTTGTTTCTTTTACTTATATTTTTGTGGTCGCTTTTCTCTCCGTAACGGTAGTTACAAATCGTAAATCGTTCCAAGATAGACAAGTGCAAATTGGAAATTGGTTAAGTTTGTCGATAATGTTTTTCTTTTCCGTAAATATTTTCAAATTCATGACAATGGCCTTGCGAGCAGACAAAGAAAAAGAAACGAGAAAGATTTAAAGAGTTAGAAGACAGAGAAGGAAAAAGATGAGTCCTAGGTTACATTTGAACATTCAGCTTAGAAAAGTTTTGACATTAAGTCATCTTTAAAGGCTTCATTCGACAGACGTGTGTAAAGCATTTTTAATCACAAGTTATGTCGGAAAATATCTATTTTCATCCTTTACAGCAGCGGGCTACGATAATTTGATATAATACTGAATAATATTGGATTTTGGGACATTGTAGATGCACTCGTATGTTATTCCGCTCTCAATGTATTTTCCTATGTCTGGCTGCCCATTTGGGTGTTCGAAGTTTCATTGTTTTTATCATTCATCCATCAGTTCAAATATTCGCTCCGGAAGCGGAGTATTTGTCTGCCCGTTCGCTCTCCAGTTCATGTGCCTATTGCTACGTTCGTCCATTTCTTTATTCAGTTTTCCGCCGTCTTTTCAAAATTATTCTGTCGTCCCATTGTGAAATTATTTTTTTACGGTCGAAATAATTGTAAATTTGCCTGCTTGGCAAGCAGGCAAGTCTCCCTTGTTTAATCGACTGGTTCACTATTTATTTAGGTCTGCTCATCTACTTACCAGGCCGCCAATCTACTCGCTGGGCTGTTTATCTGTCCACCCTCTTAAGTAGCCCACGGTGCGAATATACAGCAGTTCGATTTTCCGTTTATAGCACCGGCCGTGAATCCATTCGTCTTTCTATTCAATCTGCCTATTTCCAGATCCAGCCTTTCATTCTATCCACCCATCCGTTCTTTTATCCATCTCTCCCTTCAAATGCCATTAATTTATCGACAACCCTGTTGATATAGGCTACCGCTTGGCCAAGTGAATACGACTCGCGATTACCAAGTCGATATTCGCGGGTTCAAATCACAGTGAACTTGGACGCATACTTGGTCGTACCTATAGTGATTGCTGAGGCATAACACTTACCGATTGGGTCCACATTCCCTAGGCTCTTCCGACCATCTCTATGTTATACGTACAGCGAATACAGCGAATGAGTGTTTTGGATTCGTCATACTGGTTGCTTACCGATTGGGTCCACATTCCCTAGGTTCTTCTGACCATCTCTATGTTATACGTACAGCGAATATCCCTTGAGTATTTTGGATTCGTCATACTGGTTGCTTGTAACCAGCAGTCAACGTACAAGTGTCTTTACGATTTTCACATCGATTACAACATTTCACATCCGAAAACAAGGACCTTTTAAAATACATAGTTTGCGCATTCTTTGACTGCAGAGGAACACTTCTTTCGAAAAAAACAAGCATATAATTATCGTGTCTATGAGTGGGGCTTAAAAAATCCAGACGGGAAATAGTCGAACGATTTCTTTAGTCGTAACGAAAAATAACTGGTATGGTTTTAGGACCGGCAATGTAAGTTGGGTAATACCTCTTCGAAAATATCGTTTGTTCGACATTTGTACATGCATTTGCATCTGCAATGTATGTACGCATAACGAGATGAAAGGGAAATAAAAACTTTTTGCTTGTATTTTCATAACACTCTATACATAAAAATATTTATTCGCTGACCGCTGACAGATGTTTTGTGTGAAATGAATCTTAGGAAAATTAAGGCGACTTTTGTTTGCTTGCATGCATTAGGCAACTGATGCTACGTTTTTCTATCTCATTGCTTACAGATCCCGACTTATGCACGAATGTGAGATAATTTCCAGATTTATTCATATTTTAAGATAATAAATATATATATAATAGCGTGACTATCTCATTGCGTATAAGAAACTCACAAATACTGTTGCTTCTTGGTTGACATGTAGTCATTGTCAGCACGCGAGAATGAGGAACAGGAAGTTAGTACTGATCTTACACTTATTATATAGATCTATATCTGTTTATGTGCTTGTGTATATGATGTCTACAATCTCATAAACATTAGCACTTATGATTACAATAAATTCATATCTCGTATCTGTATGAAGATTTTCTTTGTCGTTTTGCTTCTTTAATCCAGTTCTAGATTCTAAAAGTTCCATAACTGAGAGCATACTAATTTAATTGATGTACGCGCAACACTCTAATATATATGCGCGCATTGTGAAAATTCGAAACAGAAAAACAAATTTTCCAAAACAGAAACAATGTTCGTCACACACACACACACACACACGACACGACACAACGACAGTGCTTTAAACGCGCTGCCGCTGATTGACATGTGTTTTAATGATATTGGATATAAAACTTGTAAGATGTTAGACAGCAGGTACTCAAGATGCGCCCTAGTAGGTATATTACAGTTTCCTATTTGTTGTTTTCTTATATTAGGTAACATTTCTTACACGATCTAACGGCAAACTTTACCACAGCAACAATGCGAACACACATAAAATGACAATTTACCAGTGCTAAATGCCACAAACTACTTACATGAATACGTATGCACTCACTCACACATACACACACTCATGTACACACATTTAGCTACTTAGCGTAGTTAGCGTAGCTGTTTAAGTTTTAAGATCGAATGATGATATTATCGCGCGCCAGCGCGTATAGTAATTCTGCACTTCTGATGCTTATTATTGTCTTTGTTCTTATTATTGTTGTTGGTGTTGTTGCCACAATGACATAACGGTAAAGAAAGCGATAGTACATATTTAGTAGATATGTTGCACGCAATTCTCTAATTGTTGTAATAAAACACAAAACCAAACCGGCACTACTACAAATACAATACAATACGATACGATACGATGTATAGAACAACTGCTCGAGAACATTATATCGAGTTAACGATTTTTTTTTTTTCTTTTCCATTGCATTTTAATAGTAAAACAATGATAGAATTTTATGATAAGAAAACTTTAAACAACAAGCGAAGGAAAGATTTTTCCGAAATGATAACTACAAGACGGAAAAACATTTATCTCCCGGGAAAAACATAAACTTTTCAATTTTATTCATTTGTGGCACTTAAGCATCATACAATTGGTGATTTGAACATGGACGCATAGACTTAGCCATACAAACATGTGCACACACACGCATGCTTATGCATAATCGAATACGGGCAGTCATTTCGTTGAGTAGATGTAATGAATTTTCTTCTTCTTCATTTTCTTCTTATGTGTTATGTGTTAGATTATGCTCTTTTTTTGTTGTTGCTGTTGATAACTCATTTGCATAGCTGGTGGAAGCGAAAACAAAAAAAAAATGTTGAAATAAATCTCTTTCTAGTCGTAATTTGTACATAATCACCTCATTTCTATTCTATTTAAATTTTATTTTATCACTATACAAAATAATATACACTTTGTCAGTTAGATGTGTTTGCTTACGGTCAGGCAACGATTCTCTAATTTTCTCTTTAAACAGTAAAACTAATTTATTAAACAACATGTCGATGACTCTAGTTGCAAGAACTAGATACAAAACTTAAAAGAGCTTCTTTTGTATCTCAGCAGCATTGCTGCCTACATGTTTATACCTTAAACCTGTGCGCACGTATGTAAGGCACAGACGGTCTTAAAGTAGACCCACCTTTTATTGATTCAGAATAATTTTTTCAGAATAATTTTCTGAATCGATCTAGGCTCATCAGTCCGTCTGTCCATCTGATGTACGTTCGTGTAAATTTGTGCTCAAGCTACAGGTCGCAATTTTCGAGATATTTTGTTAAAATTTGGTACGTTGATGTACTGTGACCGAAAGGCAAGCAGTGTTGAAAGTAGTTTGGAGCGGTCCACTTTTTAAAAGTCATTATATAGAAAGAAAAAAACCAGCATTTTTCAGTTCAGTGAGTGATAGTATTTGGACATTCTGAATCGGTATTAAAAAGTTTGCTTCAGCTGGGGCAGTTTTTTGAACCCTCTCTCATATAACATAACTCAAATTGAATCTTTATATAGTAAAAAGACGTAATTTTGAACATTTCATAATGAAAATTATTGCATAATAGTAAATTGGAATAGAAATCAACTTTACCTAATTTGAATCACGTAGTTCTATTCTTGAATACCATCACATATAAGGATTTCCCCGATATGCGAGTTTTCACCAAAAGTATGCCTTTCAATGAAAATAAAGTGTAACTTTTCATGTATGTATGATGACAAAAGCAGTGAATAACTGTGGCGACGTGGTGTAGGGTATCTAATAGTCGGCATTGCCCGACTGTAATGTTCTTACTCGTTTTAAGCATATTCACTTAAAAACTATTTTAAATGCCTAGAAGTACCTTTGCCCGCATACATGCGGTACTAAAGCCTATTGCGTTGGTGGTAAACTTAATTCTCTACAGCAGTTCTTATTACATTCAAGGATTGTCGCTATTGTGCGAATGTCTGTATTTCATTTATGAATATGAAAACTATTCAGTTGTAAAGTTCTGCCGACAGGTAGTTTTTAGCTTAATTTTTGGCATAATTCTTGTCCTGCTTTTGTATATAAATTATAAAGAAACAAAAAATTAAAAAAATTATTCAATTCCTTAGCCACATGGCAGTATTTCTGCTTACTGGTAGCTATTGGTCCACTTTCCCGATTAATTGCTAGTTGTTGGAGATTCTTATTCCATTCTGGGTAGGCAATCGTGTCTTGAGAAATATTTAATTGTCACATCAATAGCAGTTCTGGTTGTATGTAGCTTTTAAGCCTAACCAGACGGCATTGAACTTTTAGGGTTCATTTGTATTTTGAAGTTTCACGATTATTACGTTTCTTTCAAGTAGTTGTAATATTAAGTATTAAACTGGCTTCAGGGATTTTTAATCGTCTCGCAATGTTTTACCTGCTAGTGCGGCTTCCGAGGCTCATCACTACTCATTACAGATCTGTGTTCAATTCTGTCGTTATAATACTCCTAGTTACTAATTGTTTGTTTTTCGAATTATTAGTATTTGTTGTGATATCATTTAAAAAATGGATTATTTAAACGTTTCGAGTATTATTTAATCGCACGTTTGTTTAAATATAACTAATACGGTTGACCTTCAATTTAACGTAGTTCGTTGAACGACAAGCATTCAAGCAGTCATATTTGTGTAATCAATCGCCTTTCAATACGTAATTCGTCATATATTCATCTACTAGTCTTGTTTGCGATATTAATATGTTAGTCTTTTAATAATTATTCAAGTAATGACTTTGCTGCAACTTTCTCCATTTAATTTTCTCTTCACCTTTGGGAAGATTTGTGCCTACGCTTGTCTATTACGCTTTCAATTTATTATACATCAGCGATTAGGGAACCATTGGTATACTTAGTGGTCTACCTAAGCTATTGGAATCGTTAATATCAGCGAGATTGCCGTCTTTGTTATCACCATGTCAACATGATTTCATTAACGGCAGATCAACATCTACTACGTTGTTGGAGCTTACATGTGACGTTTCTCAGGCCTTTGCTGCTTGTAAGCAGATGGATGTGATCTATACAGATCTCTCAAAAGCATTTGATAGGGTTAGACCTGCACTTTAAATTATCAGCTTTGTCAACTTGGCTTCGCCGAAAATTTATTGCTGTAAGTGTTGTTGATATTATTTAACTTCACTTTTTCGCGAAACCTTTGCCTCATTAGATATTTGCTAGGGGATCGTTTGGGCCGTACGTTATTTCTTTTATATATTAATGAACTTATATATAGTGTGCCAAGTTTCTAAAAGTCTTATGATGCGAAAAGTTAGTAGACCTCCTTTACCTCTGTGCTCAACATTGATCTGGTTTTTCATCTTTCAATGCCTTGGTGCCTTACCAATTGTATGTCATTTAATTTAAACAAACGCAAATAGTTGTTTTTCTTTTGGGTTGCTCTTTCCGCTTTTTACTCTGTGCTGGATTCCACACTAAGGTTCAGCATCCATATTGGGTATTCGATTAGCAAGACAAAGTCTACTTCAGGCTTTGTTAAGAGATGGACAGAAGAAGTCAACGGACAAACGGACAAACGGACAATGATGGTAGCGTGTCTACATTGCGCTTCTTTGTCCGATTTTAGAATATCCTGTTATTTTTTGGGCATCTCTATTATCAATGTCACATTGTTCGTTCAGAGAAATTTTCTTCTTTTTGCTTTCCGGGATCCGCCTAGGATTTTCTCGTCATGTGAAAGTAGACTCAACCTTATACGATTCTCGTTGTTGTTTAAGTTTGATGGGTTTTTTTATGATTAAATTTATGCGTGGCCGGGTTTCCTCTACTTGCTTACTAAAATTTATCACTCTTAATGTTACGAATCCGTCCTCACGACACTATGTTACAATAAGAACGTTTGAGTGAATTAAAAATGAATTTTAATTTACTTGTTTATTATTTATTTAAATAGGAGAAAATCTCAACTACTGCATCTCCACTGTCGAGTTCAATTAACTATGAGAGACTATCTTATACTTATTAGGGATTACAGCAACTCTTAAGCATATATACTTATTAAGATTTAGGGTTAGGTAAATGCTAGAGTAGTAGACCTAATAGTACTTAGTAGAGTACTAGGATAGCAGACATAATTACTACATATTACAAATTAAATTTAAAAAAAATTAAAATATAAATTTTAGATTCACAATAAGCATGCAAGCCGCTTGCAACGGTGCACCTCCCTTCCAAAGGAAAAATCCTGAACCTAGATGCGAGTAAACCAAAATTGGTTTATCATGACAACAATAACGAAATTATTTGAAAATTGGAAAATGTAATATATACACATTTGTGTTTACATTGGCTTATAATATAATTATAACAAATGAAGTGATCAAATAAATGCCGGAATAATTACTTGCATTATATAATTGTTACAATACATAATACTTTTATTATTTGTGGTCTTTAGTGTTGTTGCTCTTTTTTTTAAATTAAACGCACAACATAATGTATGTTTATTATCTTGCTCCTACTTGCAGTATATTTAGCAAAAGATGCATATAATAGCATGAAGTAACTTTTGCTCTTTTGAGGAGAAATCTTGTGCCGAGGAATGGGGATATGTTAATTTTGTTAAAACGTTTGCAACATGCAGAAGGAAACTTCAGAGATCCCATAAAACCCAAATATATTCTTGGTCAGCATCAAATTCTAACTCGATTTAGGTAAGCCCGTCCGTCCATTCGTTGGCCGGTCTGTGCCTCCTGATTAAAAATATATATGAAGCTATTGGCTTCAAATTCAGTGGAAATATTGGAAGTCTTTGCAAACGTGTTTGTTGAAATTAATCTAAATCGTTCAAAGAACACGTCCACAGTACAGCATGACCCAAGGTCCTCTCTATTTTCAAAAAGAAAAAAAGTTGTTATTTTTTCTCGTTACTTATTAAAACCCATCATAAATGAAAGATAAAGTTGCGCTTGAATTCTATAGGTGGCCGGGCAGCACCTGTACAAAAATAGAATTAATGGCCACGTGTACCCGGCATTGAAATTTCATTCTTTTGTCAAAGCGTTGGTAGCATTGTTGGAAAGAAAGTTTCAGGCAACCTATAAACGCTAAATATTGTTGATCAGCATCAAAGGGTGAATTGTTTTAGAAGACATGTTTGTCGATCCGCCTGCCTGTTGTTTGCTGTGTTTGTGCACAAATGTACTCCTACTTGCAGATATGAAAAAAAAGAAATTCGCAAAAACATCGTAAATTATTGCACGCAGGGGACCCAATTGGTAAAAGGGCACAATCACAGTAACATACAAATTGAATACATCTGGACTTTTTCAGTTTTCTGCCCATTACGCATAAACCACAATACATACACGATAAAGATATTCAAGTATTGTTTACAAAAATGGCAAAAATCAGTCACGCGCATCTAACATAGATAGAGCGTAGAAATTTAGTTTTCTCCGTTAAAACCGAGCTAAAAAACGTATAAAACACGTATCACACTCCTCCCGTAAAAATCTTTTAAAGCTAAAGCTTGCACTAAGTTGAATTCAGCCATCAAAAAAGCGATGAGCAACGATAGGTACCCGAAGTTTGTCATAAGAGGGAAAGCTTTGTTAATTTTGCAGAAAACTAACTTTCCGATTATTATTGACTTAAATGAAAAATAAATTGAAAATATGTTTATGGCCATTGGCAAAATTTTCAATTGTCTACAAATTTGATGTTCGCAACATTATTGTGGAACAGTATAAAAGCGTTTTTCCGCACAACATAATTCTCGGCAGGCTTCATAACAATAACATTTCTTATTCTTCTTCTTCTATATCATTGAATTAACATTCTGCAGTGGAACGTGTAGGTGAATTCATTTAAATATTATTTATTAGCAAGAGAAAATTGAAATTTTTCATTCACATATTCGACAAGCATAGAAAAATCGATATTTTTAAAATGCTTTACATGTTTTATTCGGTTAAATGAGATCTTTTTTCTGAATTCAAATTTCGATCACCACCACTGCTTATCGCAAAGCCCTAAAGTGTTTTAATTTTTTAATAAGTTACGAAAAAAGTGTTGAAATAAATTCTCTGTACCTTTTAATAAAATATAAATTTATTTCAAACAAAACTTATTAATGGAAATACTCACCACAATTGTCTGTTGTCTTTTGCTTCTTATCGGACAGTTTGCGGATGTCTTCGAGTTAGAAAGTTCGTGGAGAGCTTATAAACAACTGAAACTTTTGCCGGACTAAACAAAAATAAATAAAAACATTATGCTGGGGCAACACCGACTACTATACACCCTACGCCATTTTGCCGGGTGCAGTTACTCTCGTTTTGGTATTGATGCGTCAAAAAGTACACATTATTTTCATGCAAAGCCATGATTTTTGTGAAAGCCCGCATATTGGAAAGTTCGATTTTTTCTCCATATAAAAGCTTGCGTTCCGTGATAGCGCCTATATACGTTAGGGTCCAAAAAAGTGGGTTGATGCGAACCATTTGCAATAGTGTTCGTCCTTGGGCCTATATACGTCTGTGTATCAAATATCGTCAAAATATCTCAAAAATCGCGGCCTACATTTTGAACACAAACATAATTGGACAGTCATCAAACGGACAGACGGGCAGACAGGCTTAGATCGGTTTAGAAAATGATTTTGATTTCAACCGTATAATAAAAGTTGGGTCTATCTTAAGCCTTTCTGGGTGTTATATACGTCCGCATTAACTTAATATACAACAAGTGGGGAAGGGATTAATGAAAAATTAACGAATCGTGTACGTTTTATAAAACAACTAGTTTCAACACCAAGAACCTACGTGTACACTTAATATATGGTTAACAACTTCTTGCATCAGAAAAAAAATTGTCAAAAATGCTCTTCCTTTGTTTTGGGTTATAGGGGTGGCTTGATTACTCTTTTACTTGTCTGGTTGAAGACAAATTTCATTCGTCTTGCCAAGCACTAAACACTTTGTTCGTTCATCTACCCACCCATCCTTTCATATTTCCATCTAGCCGTGAATTTATGCGTTTGGTTGTTTATCGGCCCATCCGGCTTTGCTTCCAATCAGCCATCAGACCGGCAAGCTACCCATCCGATTTCCCATTTAGCCAGCCGGCTTTGCGACCATTCATCCCTCCTATCTGTCTATTCGTCCCTTCGTCTTTCGTGCATTGTTCCTTCTACCCATCCCTCCCAACTGCCCATCTTTGTTTATGCATGCATATGTGTGTCCGTCTTAGCTTGTTTAGGCTGTTAAAATGGAAAGCTAAGTTAAGCTGGTTTCCATTCCAATTTTGATTTTACTCACCGTATCGTATAAACACTTGCTAACTGATGTGTTAGTTTAGTTCTTTAAAGGCATGAAGAAGCAAAGTAATCATTGTATTATTTGTTTTTATTTATGGGAGCATCAAAGAAAGGATGTAAACTTTCCTTTTTTATGCATTAACTTCAGAGAAGCAAGTTGTGGATGTTGCTGAACGAAATGAGTTTAATAATGTCTTGCTTTTGTCCGTCTGTCTGTGGCTACATCAAACCGTTTCCTCGTCGGAATTGTCTGTTCATCTGCCGTCCTATTAGTATTTTATTTTAAAATTTAATTGTTGCTGTTACTAATATTCAAACTTTAAATTACATGAGCATATAGCAAAACTTATAATAATTTGAACCGGTGAAGCGGCTAAGAGAGGATTTTGTAAAAAAAAAAAAAAAAATCATTGCGATTCTTTTAACCGAGTTTCGCTTGAGGTGAATAACTAGAATGTGTACATAATTGTGTAGCGAAAATCGAGTAAATGATTCGCAACAGCTGTAAATATCTCTCAACCGTTGATTAGTCAATGTTGAGATTATTTTATACGAAGATTTATTGTACTTTAAACACATATGCATGTAATTTTTTTTGTATTCAGAAATATAAAAATGTGCCGCGTACTTGCACAGTCTACATAGGGATCCCAGTAAACGAAAAAGTGCATTAATAATGGTTTTGAAATTTCTTTCGGTTTTCGCTGATAAGTGAATACAAAGCCAAAAATGAATAGATCGGCTAAAATTGAAAATGGAAAACAAAATTTGCTTGAAAAGTTCTAAAGTGAGTCTTCTGTCTCGAAGCATTACAAATCACGCGGTAACAATTCTAACGGCAGCCTATAGTGCCACGCAAAGTAAGTCAGATAGAGTTTTTATAAAAGTGCGATGTGAAAGCACGTAAAGTAGTGTTTTTTCTTCTACAATAGCGCGAAGGGAATATTCGAACAATGAAGATGTATTTTATGTGTGTCACTGAACAAATACACACACAATTCAACAATCGATTACTTTCTCATTTTTCGTAAGAACAATTAATATATGCTTTATATAGGATAAGATATATGCGTGATATTGTTTGCATAGGTGAAATATATATAAAGTATATATACGTTGTTTCTACAATAAAATTTCATATAAATGATAAAAACTTGAAAACAATTTCTTCCTAAGGGCATTCCTATGACTGGTTAGGCTGAAATTCGAGTAAATATAAAGGGAGAACGCTAATAATAATGCAACGAATTACTGTTTATGCGTCACTAACGTAAGCATAAAGGGAAGTAAACGGAACGAGCATGAAACCGTATAGACTTATATATACATAACAGATTCTGACATGAAATGATCCTATTAGTACTCATTTCTTTCCAAGCGTGTAGACTGGTAACTCTTACTTAGATTCATAGAGAAAATATGTCGCACGTGGAAAAAGGACGTGTGGGCAACAAACAGAAGCTCGGTATTTTTATATATTGACGAGAATTCGAATAGGTGGAAAGACGTGTGGTGAACGGCGGACAGGTAGACGGATGGAGAGGTGAACTAGTAAAGATAGATAGAAGAACAGGTAGATAGACAGAAGGACTGGTGCTTAGTTGCGTGATGTATTTCTGACTATATCTAGCCAAATACTAAAACAAATAATAAAATTTTATTAATCTGTGGTCGTCTCTTTTATATACATCACCGTTATCCTAAAAGAAATTAAAAAAAGAAAACAAAAAACTAAATTTCCTTACTTTCGGATCATTTTCAAATTTCTTTACAAGTTTGCAGGCGAAATTTTTGCGAACAGGAGATTGGTTATCCCACAAGACATTTGGACGGACCGAGAGACGGACAGGTGAACATGCTTAGGTGCGTGCCGCCTCTGATACTGGTCAAGAATTTACATATTTTAAGAGGTTTCTGAAGCTTCCTTCTGGGCGTTAAAGAGGTTTAACAAAAAAATGACTATTGTAGTGACAAACACAATTAAAGGTTCTTTTTAATTCTCTTTATTAAACTTATTCATTTTATATTTGCTTTACTTCTGCCTCACCTGAAGTGTGGTCATTTAGTTTATATAATAAATTATTATATGCTAACTTAAGCAATTAATGTAATTAAAGTAGGTTATTACTAGAATTACGACTATGTGGGTTACGACTAAATTAGGCTATCTTAACTAGGTTAGGTGTCACATTATGTTAAAATGTAAACTTGGCGTAAATTGTAAATCACTGTCGAGCGCGACAGATCGATAATGCTGCACTATAATATTGAATAGGCGTAGCCTATCTGTTTCATCTCTGTCCAGGTACTGTAGCATCGTCCATGTTCATGTCTACCTAGCTTTATCGGCTATAGTTTGCGAGTATTTGAGTTGTGAGTAAACATCAATTCTTTCTCCTTTTGAAATACAGCCATCGTAATATTTCGAACCAGAAGAATGTTCCCAACAGATGTTGCATAGACGGACGGGGCCGTGTGCTTAAAAGAAGATTAAGAATTTTCTGACAATCAAGAATATATTGGGTATACTTTATGGAGTTTCTGGAGTTTCCTTCCAGATGTTGCAAACGTTTTGATCAAATTAATATTCCCTTTGTCCTTTGGTGATCGTTATAATTAATGCATCCTTCGCTATATAAAATACTGTCGTAATTCCCAAGACTGGATCTTTGTAAACACTTTTAAAGAGAAAATTATTTTAATATTTTTTCTCAAACATTGATAATTTAACGTCAGGAGAAATATTTATATATGTAAGTCTTAAATTACAATTATTATCTTTTCTTGCTCTTTTTCTCTGCGCATATTTATTATATATGGAGATAATTATTTGAAATTTATGAATCTTAAAATATCTAACACACGAACGAGATTACATTCAGCTTAGGCCGAATCTTTTTGTCTTATATTCATCATTAACCTATGCAGTACATTTCATCCATTCATGCCTGTATATGTTAATTTAAAGCTAAATCTAAAAATCTTACTTTTTTCATCGCATAGCTTAGACGTATTTTTATTTTTTGGTACGCCTTAGACGACTTTCGGATCTATCCCAATAAGAGTTATATTAGATAGAAGTTCGGGTTCATAGCCGTAATCCTAACAGACGCACAGGCGGAAAGGCAGTCATGTCAAAATATATTCTCCTTTGCACGTTGTTTAAGTCCATGTGCATTTTAAAGGCTCTCCAGTCCAAATTTAAAAATAAAAATAAATATAAAAAAAAGCAAATAATATTTAAAATATTGTTTTTATCTCGCTCTTTAATTTTGGTCTTTAGCTTAAAGATACGAATTATATCAAATTATGAAAATAGCGTGCTTAGCGAAATAAAAGCTAAATCAATTATAGCTAGACGCATGTAGTTAGACGAGTAAAGACGAACAACGACTTTACAAAACCATTTGTTGACATTTTAAATAGTTTTCACAAAACAATTCGTAAATGATTTGTAGAGACTGAGAAAAGCATATATGTTTGAACGTAAAAGCTTTTTTTTTTCTTCTGCGGACAACAGTATATCCGCTCCAGTTGTGCTCGGTTATAATATATATGAACGCTAGAAGAAATCAATATATTTGAGATATATGTGTAAGTACATATATGTATGTAAGTATGTGCAGATGAACGTGTTTTTGTTTGTGTCTGGCTGTGTGTGCGCGCGCATAAGCGTATTTGTGTGTTGCTGTTGTTGTTGTTGTTGTTTTTAAAGAGCTGCATCAAGTTTATTAGGCTGCAGTCAACAATCTTATGACGCTTAGTTTTGTATAAAGACTCTGACAACCTAGGCTATGCAGTCGATCCGATATATCGTATCGATATAATGATAATAGGAATGACGATGATGAGGCTAAAAATGACGAGCAAACATGATGATTATGATTCAAGATAATAATGATGTATGCGTATGTGTGTTTATGTGTGCGATGACGGTCATTTTCTAAACATTTACTGACAACTCATCCTTTTTTGGTTTTCTAGCATTTTTATCACAAGACCTGTTTCACATTTGATTGACTTTATAGGAGGCCATAAAACGTTTTTAAAGATCATTTGAAAACTTTTTTCCTTCCTTTATAGAAATCATTTCACATGGTTGACAATAACAATTGAAATTCCTTGCTTTCCATTTACCTTTCCTTTCCTTGCCGTGACTTTTTCCGATTCACTCTTCCATTTACAATTATACGTAAATACTTTTAATTGCTTTCGTTTGTTAAAGGAAAACATTCTTTGCCAAGAAATATGTGTGGATTTCAAATCAATCATTTTTTGTATTCATTTCTTAGAAGCATCGAATATAAATGTTTGGTTGTTTGTTTGTTTATTTGTTTGTTTGGAAGCGTATATGGCGAACATGTAAGATCACGATAAGTTCCAAGATGTATATCAAGAACAACAAGAACAACAACAACCATAACAATGATTAAGTGCCCAACGATCAAGCGAGTAAATTGAGATTAATTTTGTAACATTAAACAAGTGAGAAATGATGCTGTAAACCAATTCAAAGGAAACTGAAAACAAGACAAATGAAAGAAGAAAAGAAAGGGTAGAGAAGCAATTTAAACCAAAACAAATTTCGTTTGTTTGAATTAATTTCCTATCTATTGCTGCTGCCTCATGAATTTTCGCCATAAAATAGCTAAAGTGAGACTTTCTTTGTGACCACATAAACCCTTACCTTTCATTTGGATCTTTGTTTATGAGAGAGAGAGCCTTTAAAAAAAGACCAACCTAATCAAAAAAATGACGAGAACCCTCACTAGTTAGGAGGTCTGAAAAATAATGCAAATTGACCAGAGCGACTTTATATGTCAAGTGACTATTTTATACATATATTAGAACTAGTTACTATATAAAGATTTATTTCTTGTGAGAAGGTTTTTATGGGAGAAGATTCAAAAAGAAATCCCATCATATCCAAGTTTTCCGCATTCACTTTGTATGCCAAGGTACTACTGTTTGCTGATTTTTGTTGATAAATTACAAAATGGGAAGTAATCATAAAAATAGTCCAATCCAATCGATATATGAGCCCTTTATTTTGAAAGTGGATAAGTGGATAAGACCATTTTTCCGAAATGATAATTGTAGATAAAAAACTTGATCTGATCTTTTTATCTGTAAATCATTTATAGTAAAAAAACGTTCAGATCCTCCAATACTTGGTAAATGGAAGCTTTAGATATGAATGTTATTGAATAGGTTTTTCATTGACTATGTTTATTTTGATAGAGAGGTCCATCTTATTGACTTGAAATTCACTTGATGGATACCGAACCGACTACAATATTTCGGTAGGAAGCAAGAATATTTTGCATCCTCCTATCTCATCGTAAGTTGAGAAAATCAATTGCATACAATAATTAGAATATGTACGTATGGTATGTATTGAATCAAGGCTTCATTTGAGAACGTAGTATAGTGATATGTGCACAAAGGCTAAGTAGCTGATTGCATTATGAATGTTGCGTTGATTAGTTAGCAACATTCAATTTGCCATCCTTTTCCAAAGACTGTCGCAAGCTTCTTCCAATGTTGAGCAACATTGAAGACATGGTTGACACTGAAAAGCCTCTCTTCATTAGAATGATCACAAGACAAGAAAGATATACCTTGAAGATAGAACAACTCATTACTTTTAGGGCAATGGAGAAGTCGGAGATTTTTCGTAAGCTTTGCATAAGAAACAAATGAAGCGATTAGTAAAATTTTTCTGTAATGATATAAATAAGCGATAAGCGATTGTTGAATTATTGAAGAGCTTACTCCACCAGTTGATTTGTACATGTCGTTTTATCCTGTCTTCTTCCACAATCTGACTTTTGGATTTAACTGACCATTAAATTGCAAAAAACTCTATTCAAAACCTTTTCTGTGAATTGTTTTAAAAATTTCCTGCAACACATAATGCTAATCACCAGAGAAATCTACCTCTCAAGTCTTCATTTGGCGTACTGAGAGGTATCCCTTTAAAATAATACGTTCCGGGCTATGGGAATTAGTACATCTTTTTTGCTTCGATCGTCTTTTCTTATCAACAAAAAGTGATTTGGTCACTACGGGGCATCTCTCTCTCGGTGTCCTTGTTTTGTCAAGATTTTCAAAATAACTTTCCACAATAATCTAATGGTTGGGTGCAAATCTCTTCTACTGTTTGTTTAGAGCTTTGCAAACAGATGCTCGCGTTTGCAGAATAGATCTAAAGAGCACACTGCGTGGGCCGTAAGATGAAACTTAAATTCAGGAAACTTTGAAGCTAGCGTTCTCGACTTTGTACCTAAATTGCGGCTTAACCGAAGTGCACTCCTTGCAACGCACTCTTTATTTTATTATGAACCCACTATATCCTATACGTACGATCTATCATTTCGAATATCCGCCTTCCTGATGGTGCAAGACAAGTAAAATATAGCAATTTGCTAGTTCCTGATGGTACCCCGTCATCTGTATTAATATTCTGCACTAATTTGCTTTGCGGTATTCCTGGAAAGATCTTTGGTCTCTCTCTGAAAGCAGATATTTTTGTTTAACGATTTGACGAGGTAACCTTCTTGTCCCCGTCCATAAAAGTCTAGAGGAGGTCTATGAAAGCATTTTCCTAAGAAATAATTTTCTTTAACTCAACTAAAAAACTTATGCTTAACTCTCTTCAAAGTTAAATAGAAATGATCAAATAAGCAAAGAACGAATATGGAACGATGGAAATTAATTCAATTCACCAACATAAACAGTGACCAACGCGTAAAGTATAATAATAATATAAGCACATTAAACTGTGAGCTGTAGAAGAAATTTCAATTTGCCATCAAGTCTGGCTAATAGCAGAGAATGGAGCAACACAAGCTAATGTAACGGATCTCAAGAATTGTGCTCGAGCACGTTAACTCTTCGTATGAGTTGCGGGTGGCTGTGATTATGCTTCACCGTGCCATAGTATACTCACTTAGCTAACTCTGTAACCGTGCAAATAACTTTAAGGCTTAAGACTTCACTTGAGTTGAGTTGCTTGATTTGCTAGCCATAGATGTGGTGAGCCAGCGCCAGCGCAAGTGTATATTTAAGGCTGTTTAGGTCACGTTTTTGGCACGAGTATAGGTTTCAGATGTACACATACACATATAGTCATATACACATGCACACTTACATTTATCCTTAGATCATTTATATCGACATCGTCATCACCGCCATCACCACAATCATCATAATCATCGTCGTCGTCATCATCATCATCGTCATCATCATGATCATCTAGCATCACCATCACTATCAAGCGAACGGCAAGTAGTAGCCAAGAAAAAAGTGCTGCATAGCCAGCTTAAATAAACATTTGTTTATAGCCAATGGGGGCTGTTGTGTTGATATCATTTGGTATGCAACAACACGACCCTAGACGGAAGCAAATTACCATAATTTGCATGCAACATGGTATCAATGTATTCCTATCACTATAAGTAAACAACAGTATAGTATGGCTAAAGCGCTAAAGATTCTTTTCGCTCTCTACTACTCGATTTGTCTGCTTCTCTTTCTTTCTCTCCATCCATCCAACTCACACTCTCTCACTCTCTCTTTTTATGTATATATCGTGCTCTCCCTAAGTATGCTTTCTTGTACGGATAGAATAGGAAAACGAAAAGGTAAGTGGTAATCTTCCTCTTATAGACAGGCGGCCTTCTGGTATTTGGTCTAATTGCAAGATAATGTTGAATCATTAAACTCAACTAATGGTGTCGAAATAATCAGTTTGCCTTTTATTACCATTTTTTTTTCATTTGGCTTTTACTCTGCTCTTTAGAAAAATTCTATAACATTTAGAAAAACTTTATAAGTGAAGTGAAAAACAGCAGCAGAGCACCGCGCCGCAAAAACCTGTACAGAGATGTACTCAAGTTAACCTGTTTTTTTTTTTTTTTCTTCTTGTATTTAGTAGACATTTATTTATTTCACTATTTGCTTCATTTGTTTGTTTTTTCTTGCTCTTATAGTTAATACCATTTGTTAAGCTTTGGTTTTTTTTAGTTTTGCCGGTTTATTTGCCACATTTCTCATAAGAAACGAACTACTGCTACTAGTACATTACCATTGCTACTATTCTATTATTACTATTACTGACTGCTATGGCTGTTTGTTACCGCTTCCTCTTACGCTGCTTGGTTTTCAGCATCACTATCGAAATCATCAGAAGCACTCATGTCTATGTGTTAAGTGTGGCTAAGAGTCTGTTATAGCGTTCACCACCACCGTTACTTGTTACATCACGTAACTGGGCCTAAATGTACACGAAATCATCATCTCGACAAGAACAGCAACAAAAACTAAAACAACAACTGCTACTACTACTTTAGCTTTAGACTGACGTAAACCAACTAAACTTTATAACTGCATTTGTTTATCTGTATATACGTATATGTGTGCGTGTAAGACGAGTGCGTGTTTTTATGTACGCACATACACACACGCAAACATATATATGTTTCGATATTATTATGTATATAACACACACACAAGTTATTGAATGTTAAAGAAAATTAACGATATAATGGATTCTATTTTTTACAATTTAGAATTTAATTGAAACGTACAAAATAAGTACAAATTATTATAATGCAAATTAAAAGATCACGGCCCGGTCTCCAGATAATGCTTTTACCATGCTAGTCTTCTGCAGATTGTAACTTTTTCAATTTTTTATCCATCAAGTTTAATCATTTGATTTGGATCAAATCAGACCTATGCCCATTAAGTACATATATCACATTTCAACCTCGTTTCGGGCAGCCCCTTATGTCCGATGAAAATATCGCAGATATGACGGTCGGACATACAGAAATGCTCAAAGCGACTTGAAATCTAAAGTTTTTGGCCAGACAAACATTTCTTGTTATTTCATTGTTCTGGTTCTCACAAGCGGAAGGAAAATTTAATATTAAAAAATTACTAAGAAAATTAGATAAAAGTGAAACAAGTGAAAACACTATAGTGGGCTAAGGACGACTGGTAAATGTCCTATACCATCCCATACTTATCCCCATGGAATGATTGCGGAAATGGACGAAAAAGTGATCCGCTCCAAAGCATTTTCAATAGGGCTTGTCCCTCGAACGAAGCACGTTAGTGTACGAAATTTCCATGAAAAATCTCAAAAATTGCATGCTATACGTTACACGTAACAGAACAAGACAATCAGTTCCATCTATTCAGAATCATTTTGTGAATCGATCGGTGGATGTATCTCAAGTCTTGTTAGATGTTGCATATATCCAAACAACCCTAATATACCCTTACATCAGTATACGATGTAATATAAAAAAATTAAAGAAAAAATTTTAAAAAAACCGGATAAACAGAATAAAAGTAAAATATCGAATCAGCCCTGTATTCTCTAGCGAGGAATGAGCTCTGTATGCTCTTATACTTACCTATATATAGAGTAAAAATTTAAAAAAGAAAACCGATATGTGTTGAATAAAAAAATATTCGAGAAGGACACAGGAATATATATTCGAGTTGTAAACTACAGTTACTGCCTACTGATACTACTGATAAGAGAAATATGTTATGATAGTGGAAACAATGGAGAATTTGAGTGAAAAATCATTCATTGTATGTTTGATATGCTAGTTAGTAGACTTCTGGTATGAATGACGGAAAAATAACTTCCACTATTACGAAGAAGATTATTATCGAACGCTACTAACAATAATTAAGCGATATAAACGATTCGCTGCAACGCAAGGCATTGTCGTTCGGCCATCCATCCATATTTCAAGACGAAGCTCACAACACGTTGGAAGCGCTCAATTAGGAAGTACTTGTCCATGTGGCTTACTCACCGAGCATGCGTTCTTACGACTACCAGTTGCTTGCATCGATAGGTTCAACATTTGCTAAGCAATACTCTGGACTGTACATGAAAACATGAAAAAGACGATCCGATCATTGATTCGCGGTCAAAAAAATAGCTTCTTGACGACTTGGCATTCATAAACTGGTGAATAATGGTGGGAAATATTTTTAACTAGCGATGAGCAATACTTCGAATAAAATATTTTTTATCATTTTCATATAATAAACGCATATTTTTTTAAACGAAAATTCCAGTTTCATATTTACATGCTTATGTAAAGCTAAAAAATTCTTTAGTTTAAAACAACATAAGATTATAAGTTAGAAGAAGAGAGAAAATCGGACAGTTTCTGTGAGAATGTCGTCTAAATGCTAAAGAAAGTTTTCGAAAAAATTGTGACACGTTATCACTTGACGTCAACACTCGAATCGAATGTAAAATCAAAACAAAAATTAATTCATTACCTGTCCCGGGAATCTTCATTCCCTGAACATATACATATACATTACGTAATCGACTATTCAACGTCTGAAAGTCACGACATAATTATGATATATAACTTGACTATTTTTTCGTTATATCTTTCTTTCATTCTTTTTAGTTTACTTTATGTTATTCAACTCGAAATTATTTGCATTATTTCTTTGAAGGTCATAACAGTCTCAGAAGACACCATCGACATGATTTTGTTGGTCTCATTTATTAAAATTATTATGGTGTTTTTCTTCTTTTTTTTTTTTTTTTTTCTTTTTGAAATCACTAGAATCTTTATATGAAAGGAGAGCGTAAAGAGAAGGAAACCACAATAACTATACGTAAGATTTATTGTAATAGCTTGGATATAACATTTTTCTTCTCTCCCACACGCGGTACACATTAAAAACACCTGTGGCGCGGTTATAGTAGGTTTGCTACAAACATCATATCTTTAATCCCAGGCCTAAGAGTTTTATAGAATGCTCTTAGTTTTAAAGTATTTGTGTTTAAAGTTACCAAACAGTAGCTAAGTTAAGTTGTTAAGGCATTTAATCTTAAAAATTTTATTAAAGGCTTTCAAGCCATAGTTTTCCCGGTTTTAGTTTGTTATGTGTTGTTATTGCTTTACGTTGTTTGAATGAGTTATAAATATTTGTATTAAAATTTGTTTTATTTTGTTTCTCCTGTAGGGCATAAAGACTGTCTGTGCAACAGTTGCTTGCAGGTAACTTTGTCTTTCACTTGTTATATAATTGTTTTTAGCTTTTATTTATTACATAACTTTATATAAGAATTTTTTTTTTTTTATGAAATCTGTTTATGTTTCTAGTTTACTGACCCTTGTCGGTATTTATGTATTTACTCGCATGAGAGCAGCTGCTGCATTTTATTTCATACGTTCATGCTAATAATAATACTTAATGCACAATACAATTTTTTTGTTTGCACAAACGCATAAAAATACCAACGTCATCATTCGGTTTGTAACAGGAATCAGGGTCCATGTAAGAAATGATCGAAAATGGACTTTGCGTAGCACATTGGAGAATTTCGGTTATCAGTTTAACTCACCTCAAGATATCGAAGTTCTCGTATATATGTTAAGCATTTTTTTTGTTGCCTCATCTGTTCGTGGGCCGTTCGACCGTTCATCTCGATCAAGACGGGATTTGCGGACATTATAGTTATTTTCCATTTTCTGCTCCGTCCTCTCTATCCACCTTCTTCTCCATCCGTTCTTCCAACGATTCGCTCATTCATTAGTTCGTCCATCAAATTATCCCAATCGATATGCGGAATAGACTCTGCTTTAAAGAATGGACTTCGCATCTTTTTAAATGTCGGAAACTTTCGGAAATTTTACTGTAGTACTTTGTTTAAATGAGACTTGGAATTAAAATGCCCAGAATTATTGCTGAGACTTACGGCAGCTTTGCTCTCCGAAGCTGTCCGAAGCAGAGATTGGTTTAGACGATTCAAAAATAATCGTTTTCATGTTGAAGATAACGAAATGGGAACCGTACCTCTTGATCACACAACAACATCGAAACGTTTGAAAGCAGTAGCAATGACTCACCGGCAAGGTCGTTGAGTACCTTGCCTTGACTTGAATTTTCACTTCAGTGGAACAAGAGAAAACGATGTTTGCAATCGTATCGTGGCCGACGACGAAAAAATCGATACACTACAATAACCATAAAAAAATCGTAGAGTAGGCCCAGCCAATGTATTGGCATCGTCGCCAATATCAAGTATCCACGCTTTAAGGATCTAGTTTACGTCATCTTGCTTTTGTTTATTATTATTTTGTTCGTAAATCGATAACAATTGACACATTTGAGCATTTCAAGGAAATTCGACTACTGTACACTCTATAGTATTACAATGCTTGGTCACATGTTAATGAAAAACCTACGTAGAAACTTTTACAATACTGTACTACACTGTGCTATACTGGCCATCTTATTATGATTTATTCATATCGTTGGCAATTTCCATTCTTGCGAAGATCCCAAAAAGTATAGTGACTCTTGGATAGCCTCAAAAGACATGTAGTTCTTTCAACATGATATTCAAATGTTGGCAGGGAAAATCTACTGGCTAGCGAGCAAATGAAGCAATAGCGAACACCTATTCAACATTGCATTGTCGCAAACATTACCTTACTAAAGAAACACACTTCTCGACCTGTGGTAGTAAGCAAAGGCTCATGCAAGCTAAACTACTTGGGGTAGCGGGTATCGCAGATTCACTCTCGAACAAATACAACTTTTTCACCTGTGCTTTCCTGACAATTTACTAATAGGTTGATTATTCCATGATATTGACGCATAGTATGAATAGAAAAATCAAAAACTAACTAACTTCAGTTTTTCCCCTCACCCTACTACAATCCTGATGACTCGAATTTGATTTTGTATTATAATTAAACGCAATTTTATGCATGCAAGCAATTTTTTCCAACATTCCTTTAATTTGATACCATTCCTAAGACTTTTTCTTCTCGATATTAGAGAAACTCTTTTTAAATTTTAAAATGAATATCGACATAAATGGACAGAAGTTGTGTCGATACCTTTTCTTAAAATTGTTGTTGTTGTTGCTAATTCTGGTGTCTTTTCTACTGTTCCTATTGTCAAGTTGAAAGCAGCAGGCAAATCCTGTGCTGAGATGGCACGCATAACTTACTTATGTCAATTCGTATTTCTGGATTAAAGTCTTGCAATGTTTGCAATTTATTCCATAAGATTATGACATACGACCACTTAATTCACATACTCTTCAACGAAAATTGTTTTTTTGTTTCTTTTCTTTTCTCTTGCATTCTTCAATCAATTTAATTAATTCAGCTTTTGTTTGGCCAGACAATAGCCATAGAGTTTAATAATAATAATAATGATTACGGCGATGACGATAATGGTAGTGATAATGATAATGATGACAACAGTCAGTGATTGACCTTTTCCCGAGTGTTGGCAATATCGTAATATACCGCTTATATATATATATATATATAAAAAATCTTTGGATTTTAAATTGCATTGTTCGCTTGTTGTGTGCCTGGATTTTATTTCGTTTCGGTATTTCATTGCATTTGTGACAAATTGCATAAAAAGCTTAATCGTCTCATTATGAAGTCGTAACTTTTTTCTCTTGTAACTTTCCCCCAACAAAAACAAAAAAAAAAAGCTGATTATTGTTTCTGTTGTTTCATTTGTTATTTCATTCCATAGCCTCTCAAGTCAACTGAGAAAAGCATGAAAACTGAAAGAAATGCTTATTCATGTTAAGGCAATTTACTTGAGCGCGGTCTGTTAAATCAGTCAAGGTCTTCTTCTTTAGGACATGCATGTACATAAATATTTATTAAACAATTAATAACTTTTTTTACTTTAAACATTAAATTTTCAGGTTTCTTTTTTAAGAAAGTGGACGATCAGGTAAAGATAAAGAGAAAAGTTCCTTACCTACCTTCGAAAAGGGTTCTATTTCAATTTACTGTTGTCGCTAAGCTGAAGATTAATGTTTCATAAGTTAGGCTCAAGTCGTGGATTTCCACTATGTCGATCTCTCCAACAGAAAAGTTGCCGGCAATTAATGCGAAGCAGTTTGCTACGTCAACATATATTTATACCAATATACGCCGGTCTTTTACTATATCAGTCGATTCATAATTAAATTCTGAATCGATTTCTGTCCATCTTTCCTGTCCGTCTTTCGGTCTTTTCGTGTTCAACTTACAAGCTGCAATTTTTCAAATATTTTGACGAAGCTTTGCCACATCACCGTATTTGGAAAGAGCCTTTATGTGAAAAACAAGTAAGAATATTGCAGTCAGACAAAGTCAACTATTAAATACCCTAAATTACTACCTTACCTAGTCTAAATCTTCATTTACTTTTGTGATAAAATACCGAAAATTTTATATTGTGCTTTCATCTAAAAGCTTATTTTTATGGAAATCTTTTAGCAAAATTTTTTTTCTTGTCAAAGACCTTATTATTCTTCACTCATTTCCATCATAATCTGCTAAAAAATTAGAAAATTGGAGCTAAAGAAAGGATTACTTTTCTTCCAAACCCTTATACGGGGTGAAATAGAAAAAATAGATCCACATGGCGCATGACTAGTTCTTACTCCGAAATTTTAAAAAAATACCAATTTTCCATATAAAGGCTTACTTTTCGTCAGAATAGTTAGATAAGGATACGTTCAAGCCATTCGTCCATCTGATCTAAATTTTCTACATCTGTTTAGCATACGCAAGTGCGGTTGCTCAAGAATTTGTTGAGAAATTTTGAACGATATGCTCTGTTTAAATAGATTTCAATACATTGTCAATAGGGTTAGGGCTTCGCCCAAAACACGTCAATGTACAAAATCTCATCAGAATACCACAAATATTGCGACCTGTAAGTTGAATGCAAAAATACATGGCTCGTCATCAGGCGATCACATGAAAAGGTGAACAGAGGGCCGGAAGGTCAGATTTGCCTAAACCTATTCAGAATATGATTGCGATCGGTGTAATAAAAAATGGGTTTTTTGTAAGCCCTCCTTAGTGTTACGTACACTCGCATCGACATTCTACTTCTCCAACCAATTCCAACGAAAGGTAAGCTTTTGTGGGAGGAAAAGGTCTTATTTTTAATATTTCATTAAAAAATTTGGTATACAACTGCTATTTGGCCTAAAAATGTATTGTACCGAATTTTGACCATCTCAGTCTACTTTCTGAGCTCCACTCGGTATAAAGTTTTCCATTGAAATTTTGCTTTCATTCGTAAGCGCGGCATAATTTCAAGTATTTGGTCACAATATTATTTTTTAGGATTGTACTAAGCAAACCGGTGTAGGCTAATTAACGGTTAACCGGGTGAGGGCCTCCTATCATAGAGGAATCTAATTTTCTTACTCGTTTAAGATGATATATGCCGAAGGCTCACAAGTGCGTCCCTTTCGTCGGGGAATGTGGTGAAGTCATTTGCAAGTTAATATATTTGTCCTTGTCTCATGCACAAAATTTTGTCCTACGGTTCCAACAAGAAATATCATATGTGTATTTCCTTTAATTTGTCTACCTTCATCCTTCATCCTTGATATTTCCTATATATGGTGAAGAAAAGGCTAAGTTCACATCTCAAGTCTGGTAGAGTTTTCTTTGGTCATAGCTATCAGTCGGCAAACGTGTAATACACTTACTGAGCTGCGCCCACTACCTCTTTATTGCCTTCGCTTTCGTTATCTTCTTCCTTCTTCTAACCGTCACCATGATACGCGAATAGGAGACATCCCCTGAGTGATTGGTCATACCAAAAAAAAAAAAAAAACAAAACAAACAAAATGTATGTGTGACTAAGTGCCTTTGTTAAGTCTTCCTTTTGAATTAATTTAGGAACAATATATGAAATAATTTCGGCATGGATCATAAAAAGAATGAATCACCATAATGTAAAAATTCCTTAAAACAAATATCGATACAAAAAGAATTGATGATATTAATACATTATAAAAAAAAAAAAACCTTGACCCATAAATGATGAATAAAGCGAAAGTATTACACAACGATAAATATCGTAAACATAACTCAAACAACACTTTATCTACGTGGCCTACTAAGAAAAACGGTAATAAACGAAATTATCGAGAAAAAGTCACTAATGAATATAATAAATAAATAAATAAATAAAGACAAATTTTCAAAATAAAAAGTAATGTAAAATTTAAAAAACATTTTAAGAGCATCTTGAAGGGTACTAACGATCGTAGCAGTGAAGAGTTTGCGCAAAAACAAAAGCTCTTTTCACAAAACACTCTTGTTTTTTCGCTCTTTGGTATGTTCTCTCTCTCCCTCTCTCTCCCTATCTCTCCCTCTCCCTCTCTTTCTCTCTCGGTCTCTCTCTTAAAGTGGGCAACAGCTGATGGCCCTTTTTCACGAATAAGCACACTGCGCTTCCATTTCTTATTCATGATATTAAATGTGGATCTAATTAAAATGAACCACAACACCTGTTTAGGTTTAGGTTCTATCTAAAAAGTCAAGCTAAGAAGGTAAGCATTCGCGCATGCTAACTTGTTTGATTGCTTGCATATCAAATTAAGAAGAGCGTGTGCGCGCAGCATCAAAGTTCTCTTCATTGACTTAAGCGTTTAATAAACTCTTATATGTAAGACGTTTTAATGCTTATTTTGTAGTAATTTTTTTTTTTTTTTTCGTTCGCTTTTCATTTTTATTTTCTATTTATATTTTTCTAGAGATTAGTTACGTACTGTTATATATGTGCGTGGTGCTTAAGAAAACTCATATGTATATGTAGGTATGTATTGCAGGTTAAGGAGCCTTCATGTTGTGAAGTTTAATTCGAGCACTGCACAGTTCCGTCACAAACTTCCACTTGAACAGTACGCGACGGATAGTTAAAGATTCACATTCACGGCGATTAAAGGAATAATAAGTAATCGTACATAAATACATACATAAACTCTGTATCTATGCATGCATATGTATATATATATATATATGTAAATATATTCGTATAAAAAAATATATAATAAAGTCGGGACTCTTTGTAAATAATATTATAATCCGTGTAAGACTTAAATCAAAATGCAAGTGTGTGCATGTGTTTACAAGCGTTTGCGTGTGTGTGTGTGTGTGTGAGTGCATGTGTGTGTCTGTTTGTGCGTTTTTCAAAGATAATCAAGTTTGTTTGGAACCAGTGCAATTTCTCATTTTAAATTTTTTTTTTTTTTTTTTTTTTGTTTCTCTAGTGCAACAACTAACAACAACAATAGCAGGCATCAACATCAAACTGATCGCTTAGGATACTTATATATTTACTATAACAACAACGACAGCAACATCTTGATTGTTATATGTCTACGTTTACTACGTGGTCGTGTATAAAGACTTTTACCTTTAGTTGGCCGGCCGCGTTTTAGGTTTTTTTGTTTGTACGAGCAATAATACCACTACTAACACTACCATTTAGTAGCTACAGTAACGAGGAGTTTTTTTAATTTATAACAACGAAAGAGAAAAAAACAAAAAAAAAAACTAAACAAAAAACAATATTTAGTGAACAAGTGTAATAAATAGTCGCGTATGCAGCGTTGAAATGGAAAAATCTTTTATCGAGACAATTGTTAGTTAAACTTAAAACTAAATTTTTTCTTTTTTTTTCATTTTTTTTCCAAAAGAATTTTATGATTTTGTTAAAAGCTTCGACTTGAAGAAAAAAAAAAAAAAGTGAGAGTTTAAGAAAAATATAAAGAAAAGACTTTTCTGTTAGACAATTGAAATAATTTTTATTGCTTTAGTGTTTTTTGTAAAAATAACATTTAAATGATAAAAAAAAAAAACATGCAAGAAAATAGTATTCAAAATAATATTCGTCGCCGGCCGGATATTTTCCACTTTTCAAATAACCAATAATTTATCTTCTGAGGTAACCTGCATAGTCAAGTCATTTTTTGATCTCTTGGTCTCTTAAAGAACCGAATTGTTGTGGACAAGTATCAAGAAAATTAATATTTCCAGATCACAACTGGTGTCGTTTCTTGTACGCTTTCCCAACCAAACTATATCTTAAGAGAAAATTAGGAATCGACTCGTTTCTTAAGGTTTCTACTAGAAGTGATTAATAATTCGTTCGTATGAACTAAAGTGAACGTTCTTTAGAAAAACAAATATCCGCAGAGTGCTACTTCGGAGAGTTATATGAGATCGGAGTAATTGAACTTTTTGCTTCATTAATTACGTTGGATGCGTTTACACTGATTCTTTCTCTTAACTCCTACTGTATTTGCTACGATTTGTTTCTTCATTGTTTCACTTAGCTGTAAAAATTCGCAGTAGCAGGCAGTCGATTGAACCTGAAGTAGTAGTCGTTAGCAATGTATTATCAATCATCCATTCCTTTTCATAACATGATGTAACAAACTCTTTTAGATATTCCTCGACGGAAGAACATACCATTCGTAGCATTCTTTCTCTGGTCGGCTAAAGTATTCCATATGGGGTGTAGCAAGCTATAAAGAGAATAAGAAAATGATGATTGCAGCGGGCGCAGTTGCAGCCTTCAAAAAGATCAATTAAGATAGATTTTGCATATTACGACAATGATTTTCCAACAGTTAGTTAGATTGCCATAAATGCTAATTAAAATACACGGCATCGATAACACTAGCACACAGTAACAATTTCTGATATTTTTGGACATCGATTTTTTTCCGAAAATTGTGACCTTTGCAACGGATACCAAAGAGTTGTGGCATTTTTATCATTCAACGTAGAGTGAAAACCAAACCAAGTAGCTTTACGCTTAGGGTGGTGGGAACTTTAACAAGTTGATAATTTCTTTATATTCGGAAACCAATTCTTATTCCACTCATGTGTACTTAAGTACAGATGTTCTAAAGTTTGTTCAGTTCAGTTGAGTTAAAGACTTATATAACCAAAATATCAACAAATGTTAAGAAATCTTCACTTAATCATTAGTCATTGCTTTCAGGTCGTGTTCACTCTAAATTTCCTTTCTAAGCGATGACTTTCAAAAGCAGGGTCTCTCACGTAACCCTATGCAAGTCTTCTCGAGTATCATTCATTGAAATTGAAATTGAGTAGAAATGCGACATGACATGTGAAACTAGGATTAGATATGCGAGAAATAAATATTGAAGAATTTTAAACAAAATAATAAATTTCATACTATATAAGTAAATAAATAATAAATACTTCAAATCAATTTATTACCCATTTTGCATGTGTTGATGTTTTTAATTTTTTTTTCCTTTTTTTCTTTTTTTTTTTTATTAAAATGTAAATTAAAATAACAATAATGGTCACGTACGTAACTTTATTACCACACACTATATATTACAAATGCTTATATGTATCCATTAATTCATTCATTTACTGCCGATAAAGGTATTGCAACAGCATTAACTAACCTACCGAGACAGGCCATTAGGCCGCCACCACTACTGCCGCACACTTACCATTACAATTAATATGCGTGTCACGTTGTTGTATATCAAGTTCAAATTGCATTTACTGTCAACAACATGAAACGCAATACCATCGTCATCATTATCTGTGGCAGAAGCAGCAGCCGGTAGTTGTATTTAGTTTGATTTAAATGCCTTTTTTTCCCCAGTTCATATACACATGTATTTAGACATATATATATATATATATATATATATATACGTGATGGAGAGAAAACAGAAAGACCCTGTAATAAAAATCTTTCTCACGATTTAATTTTCATGTGCATCATCGAAGGATAGATGTATTGTAATTTCGTCGAACTTTTTGTAACATCTACTGTGTCTTTGCAGAAAACCATTAAATTTTGTTTTGCTTTCTGATTTCGATTAGTAGTGGCCGAGTAAGCAAAGGTTCTCGACTAACAATTGAATGATCGTGGGTTCAAATCTTAAGTGCGGTGGAGTTTTCAATAAACCCGATAACCTTAGATGCTAAGACTTTAGTCTTAAAGTTCATTTCTATGGCTAAATTAATGATAACAATAATAATAATAATCATAGCTCTTTCGAAGGTTTAGTTGTTCAATCTAACGTGTCATTCTTCGAGGCCTTGAAGGCATAAAGCCTTACTTCAATATATATATGGATCAAATCTGCTGTTTCCTCTGCATACACAGACGCATTTCATGGGATCCCTTTAATTGCATGCATTTCTATCCTAATTTTTAGTTCGTAATCTGCTGTGTCTATTTGAAGCTACAATCGACTGGAAACAAACAAAAGACAGATATTTATAGATAGATAGATGGAGAGAGGGAGAGCGAGAGAGCGAGAAAGAGAGTTTCAAAACGACTCTTCGCGGTCAACATACAGAATTTTTTCATCAGATCACTGCATTTTGTCAGGTCGCGATATTCCAATCGGCAAAAATTTGAAGCCTTACTAGCGATTGCAACAGATAGATGGATGGGATAAACAACCTAATCATTTTTAGTGTCTCAATTGTCTAATCTTTTATTTTGAGGTTGAGTTGAGAGGCCAGGCAGCCAACTTCCTTCCCTTCCCATTTGCACGTTCAGTTGTAGAGCGAATTTATGCTCGCCTTACAACCGCTTCACAATCAGCAAGCCGTTCAAAATCAAGTCATAAACTTGTATTACTATCGACACTTCATAATAGCTTCGTCGTACTAACATGGTGAAATAAAACAAGCAAATCGAATATTGCACTTGTAAATAAGACAATGGTGGCGAGCATCTGATTGCATTAAATAATTTAGAAAATTTATAGTTTAATCAATAAACAAAGTTTCGTGCTTGCTTAGGTCTTACATGAATTGTTTTCACACTAACGGAATTCACAGTTTATAGGACATATTCATATCTTCTCTAATGGCGATCCCTAACATTCCTAACATGGTGTTCGACTAGAGAACTTACAAGTACAGAGAGAACTTATTCTATAAGTCATGTGTCGCGTGCCTGTTATTCGTCATAAAGCTTGCGTTTTATTACTTGTTACTATATATATTTTTTTTTCTTTTTCATTACAACTATTTTTGTGTAGCTTTACAACTGATTACAACATCTTCTACTGTTTGTTATATTCGCGTTAATATGTGTGCTGTTTGCGTATGTGTTAATTTATTAAGTTCAATTATATCGTTTTAATTGTCTTTTATTTTTTTTTTGTTTTATTGTGAAAGTTTTCTTAGAAATTCTAATGCATCTCATCTTGAAGTTCTTCAAGAAGTTTAGTGAACGCTTAATTCAAGTCTGGTTTATACCTTATCTAATCCATTGATATAATAAGTTCTTTTTACATTGAACTGCTTAAGTGACTATTACGAACCACTTAAGAATGAGTTTTATATATGTAATGTCAGATTTGCTTAATTTGCATTTCACACCTTCCAAATTTTTTAAAAGTTGATTGAAGAATATTCTGAAGTGCAATAAAAATACTTACACTTGGTACACTTGGTAGGGTACATTAAGCCTGCGCGGATGAGGGGGAGAATTGACCGGGAAGAATTTGAGATAAACCTAGCTTTTGTTACACCAATCGATTGAGAATCACTTTCTGAATCAATTTAAGTTTATTTGTCCGTCTGTCCATCTGCCCATCTTGTGACCTTGTGTAGCTTCCTACAAGTCGCAATTTTTGATATATTTTGATGACATTAGCTACACTGAGTTGCTTTGGTCCAGGAATGAACACTATTGAAATTGGTCCGGATCGAGCAATGAGCACTTCTCATATCACGTCTTACTTTGAAAAATCATTATACGAATAACTGTAATAAGTGCAGAGGTGTAAGGTATTATAAATATACTATATAACAAACTACTAACAGTCGTATGCATAAACATATTTATGGCGGCACCATGTGCCCCTCCAAAATTAATTTGGATTAGCACATTGAGAACCTATGTGTTCAGCTTTAGCTATCTCGCTCAATCCTTTCGACTTTAAATATACAACAAGAACAAACTAACTGAGGCCTGGACGGACAGCGGATTTTCAAAAGACTTTACGATTGCATGACACCACAAGTGCTGGACGTCCTTACATTTTTTAAATTAAGTGAAGAAGATATTAAAGGAATTTTCTGTTGCCTTTAGAGTAGCACTTACGACAAAAAATTGGGACCTTCTTTATGTTTCTCTTAGGTATCTTATTCAAAAATTTGCGGCTGTGTATGTCACACAGACTGAAGGACAAGCGGGAGATGTTTGAAGAAAGAAACTGCAAACATATATCACGCGCCCGTTTATCAAAGTTTTCTAATAGTTTAGACAAATATTTTGTACCGTACTAAGTTTTAAATAAAATTTTTTCTTTTATTATAATTTTGCTATCCTTCATTACTCATATCCTCATTAATATCTCAATAATTTCCATTTTAAATTTAGATATCAAGTTGCACTTATCTGACAACACACAACGGTTGCGCTAATAGACGATTAGAAGATATTTAGAAATATAAAGACAAAGATTTATTACACTCCTTGTAGATATGAGAAATATTTCATATCATCTCCAGCTTTATCCTCTCATTTTACTACTGTTTGTCTTGTTGTTGCAAATGTAATCCTTTTAGTTGTTTTCTATTCTTGCCATTGTTGCTTTTGAACAAATGACACTAACAGCAAAAATAAAGCAAAAAAAAATAAAAAAATAAAAAAATAACATCAACAGATTAGTAAACAATTTTCTAACAATTTCCGCATTACAGATTGAACAACACCTGGTGAAAAAAAAAAATCTTTCCCTTTTTTTCACAATTAAAAAAACAAACAGACGAACAAGAAAATAAAAAAAAAAATTGAAAATAAAAATAATTAAAGCAGTTAATTTCCAGCAGAAGCACAGCCATGCAAACGTAAAGCATCTTTAATGGAATGGTGTGGTTCAGTTTTGTTTTTACTTCTAGTTTTTAACGGGCAACATTGTATTTTCCTTTAGCAACTTTTTTCGCTGGTAGTTAATCGTGGAGTAACTATGTAGAGACGTGTACACTAATTAGTCGACATTCAAAGTATGTTCAGTGCCAACGTTCGATAGCAAATAACAAAAATAACAAAAAAACGTACAATTGTTGCACTCACTACATAGCTATGCAACCTATTTGCATAAGCTGGCAGAGCTGATGTAGTTGCGTCAAAATAATACAAAACTTGCTGTAATATGTATGCGCATGAATTCGATCATTAACGAAGCGAGTTGACATAATTTCGAAATTATTTCTTATATTTTTCTATGGAATTTTATGTTATGTAATATTTCGCAGACTTTACGCTTTAGAGGGAGCATTTGAATAAAAAAAAACTGATTAACCAATCACCCCCCAACAAAAGTAATTACCGCACTAATAACAGAAAGAGCAACGGCAGCAACAACTTTATTTGAAATTGGAGCTTTGGAGCAGTTTTTTTATATATACTTTTGTTTTTTTTTTTTTTTTGATTTCTCTCATCATGATTTGTTTTGGACGGCATTTCGTCTCCATTGCCATATTTAACTGGGAGGATATGCACTAGAATGATGTTGCTGCTGTTGTTTTTGATGTGCTATGTAATAGCGATTGCATTAACTTACATATGTGAAATTAATTAATTTTTCTTTTCTATTTATTTATTTATTTATATATATATGTTTTTTTTTTTTTTTATATACGCTAACCCAACTTATTCTACTATTGTATAAGAAGAAGCGAATTTATAGAAATTTCTTTACGGTAAATCATGCCAGAAAACTGAAGAAATAAAAGAAGCATAGGATAAATCGTGCCTCTCTTCATACCAACCTCTCTTTTTAGTTTCCATTAAAAAAAAGTAATAAAAAGAAATAAAAAAGAAACGAAAAAAAGATGAAAAAAAAAAACTGTATAAGTTCGTTGCTTCTAAGCAGATAAGTTAAGTGTTAGTGGTGTAAGGCACACATGCTGAGCTCTAGGTGAGTTAAGCCGGGCTGACTTGTCGGTTAAGCTGATCAGCGCAATAGACTAATACCGTTTTTATTAATATTATTATTCAACTTGAATACCTACATTTATACCAATATGTATGTATATACATATGCATATGTATGTATTCATTCATATATATGTATATATACCTTTTCATATATATTTTTGTTAGAAGGCAATTTTAATTCAATCCCCAGTTGTACGCTTGCTTCGGTTAGTTAGTTTGAGAAGCGCAAACAAATTGAAATCTGTATGCTTTGTCGTCATCGTCGTCATCATCGTCATCGTCGTCATCATCATCATCGTCATCATCATCATCATCATCATTTGATTTGCTTGTTTTTATCTATTTTGGCGGATTATGTTAAAGTGTCTAACATAAAAATAGCAAGACCAACAAAAACCAGTAAGAAAGATACCAAGCGCTGTGTTATTGCGAATTTTCGATACTCGTCATCTTAAGCGGATGCATGAAAATAATGGAAGTAGTGTCAACTGAACGACCGAATAAATGGCCCTAAGAAATCTTTTTACCAAACTTTATCGCAATGTTTTTCTATGCAATTTTTGTCTGTGTGAGAATCTTTGCAAGCGGAAAATATCCATTTTTCGTTAAAAATTACAATGAACTTTATAACTAATCGGACCCAACTTGGAAACGATAATTGCTAGGGACTGACTATAAGCTGCAGAAATGGACCATTGACTTCCGCTTCATCACACTAATGCCAAATTTCGGTTAGTCTTGTAACAGCAAGCAAACAAGTGTTTACTTACGGACGAACCGACGCAAGGAGCTAAATTCAGATTCAAATATAAAGATTGTACACTTTTACCATCGATACGATATACCATCGTACTCGAACGCATTTCTGGGTGCTGCGTACGGAAGGACGCAATGAATGTACCTCGCCCCTCCCCCTACCCCTTCACTGACGGGGATGACAGCTACAATACGCATATGAAACATACAAAAATATGTAAGTGTGTACAATGTATACATGTGTCTATTTTTACTATACACGATATGTGTATAAGTAAACAGTCTACAAAATATTGAGCTTTAAAGTATAAGTAGAGCAACTTAGCTTTAAATATTAAATATTATGAAAGCGTATGAAATTCAAGGGAAGGAACTGTCTATCTGGTATAGGCGGAACAATTTTTAGGCTACTAATGTGCGCACACTGCCTTAGCTTTTAACTCCTATCGTTAGAGAAAGAGTACATCACATAGTTCTTCAGAGCCTGTTTTCAGTACAAAAGATGGATGGCCACGATCAAGTCCTGGCGCATAACTATATTGCAGCTGGTAATACATCACCTTCCGAAATGATCAAATTCGGGATGTATACAGAGTTTATGATTTGAAATAAGCAATTATCTGCAGCATCTGCTTTAACAGTAGAAAAGTGTTGTCGGAAATAGTCGGCAAAGAAATTCACGATGTCTATATCTCCAGAGGAATGCGAACTATTAAACGACATCGATGATGGATATATGGAGATTCTACTTTTGAATTTAAAGGATTTGTAAAATTGTTTAGGATTAGTAAGAAGTGATGGTGAGTGATTTCAATGGTTGATGGAATTAAATTTGCACCTTACAGTAGAGTAGACGACGTAGTCATTTACAGAGCCACTTTTTATGTATTTTTTGAAAAGTTTGTTAGTCCTATTTTTATAGTATTTGACTTTTTTGTTAAACCGTGGCGCGAAACTGTACAATAACAAGGTTTAATACACAATAGAATGTAGAGAGACCCTAACCCATATACTCTGCAGAAAAATCCAGTATTTTATTTGAAAGGTGATATTTAAGCAATAAAATAATATTGGAGCATAAAATTGGAGTAAGTGAGATTTAACTTGTTGGGGATATTCAACATGCCACCATGCTTCAAAGGAGAGATGAATTGTTGGATGACGTGGATCTTCAGGTAAACTAAAAGGAAGATAACGGTTTGCAGTTACTTCAGGAGAATGAACAAAGCTAAGAGCTAAGAGATTCTCTCATGATTACATTTAAGAAGATTCCGATTGAAAAACATAATGGCTTCTTCAGATGTTCAAGTGAAAAGCATACAAGCTGAGTTGACACCAAGATACCAAGTGGCGTGCCAGAAATGAAATTGAATTGAAATGCTACGATCTTATCAGCAACATCACAAATAAGGCATGCATCCTCCTTATAAGTAGAAAGATAAGTCTGCATTTGGAGGAATGTAGCAACAAGTCATGAAGTCAGGAGGAGTTGGGAATTGAAACGAATAGAACGGAAAGATATCTGAAAAGGCCATTACCCGTATGTTTAGGATGTTGTTTTCTGAAAATATGGAACATGTTGAGAAAAAGTTGCAATTTGTGCAGACCTGGCTTTAGACAGGTTTCAGTGAATCCCATACTCACTAATTTAAAGAAAAATGGACCGAATTTTGAAATTCAACATTTTGGTAAATGATAGCCACTAGGCTTGAGGGAAAACCGTTGTAGGTGGAAGTGTTACCAAATTATTATTTCCAGATTTCTCTTTTATTAGAAAGATTCGTGGTCGCAATGATTTGTTCAACATAATTTGGACTTTTTCCATAGGAACTAGAATTTTGAAGAATGGTATGGCTCGTCTTTAAACCAAAACACATCTGTTCACCAAATTTCGTGAAAATATATCAAAAATTGAGGAGTGCAAGTTGAATGCAAGAAAACATGATGGGCAGATAGGGTTAGAAAGCTGGAAAAGTCGTTCTAAATCGATCGGTATAACAAAATGTACTTCGAGGGATTGGATACAGCCACACAAACCTAATATGTGCTTGTGGTAGTAGAGTAAAACAACTCCCTGCGGGCGAAAAATGGATAGAGTACCGAATCAAATGAGGTAGAACTTGTATAGAACTAATAGCGATCTGAAGTTTTCAAATAGTGTCGATGAAGTAATTATTCCAATTGGAAAGTCTTTAGTTTTAATGCATTTAGAGGCTTAGAACATCAAACTTTTAAAATGTTCTCGTTTTTTTTGTTGGGTTGTTGTTGGGAGTCGCTAAAACTTGACAAAGATTTCAGGACATACCTTGTTTTTAGTTTGTAAATGGTGTTGAAAGCGAAATGAATGTATTTACCACTGTGCGATTTACAAAATCTCTAAAACGTATTTCAAGCCTTTCATTAATATTAAGTATATTGGTCTTGAGATGCACACACAACAACTATTTAAAAGAAAAAAAAAAAAAATCAAAGTCAATTTTGATTATATTTCTTCTTCTCTTTCTTTGCAGATGATTATAAAATATTTTTAAGTTTTCTTCGAGAAATTCATTAATTAATTTTAATCATTGAAAACTGATATTTTTATGTATATTGAGTGAGTTCCATGAAATAAACGGAAATTGGATAACAAAAGAAAGTTAAAGAAATTAAAAAAAAAATAATAATAATAATAATAATAATAATTAAATAAAAAATTTTATAAAAAGGAAATAAAATATCAATTAAAAGATAAAAAAATAAAGCAAACTAATAAAATAAATAAAAATGCAACAAAAACATAAATTAAATAGGATTTAAAGGTAAACATTATATAACAAAATGTGTATTAAAAAAAAATGTAAAAATAAATAAATTTATTGCAATATATATGTGAGAAAAAGCTATGCCATCGTTCATAAGCGATCAAAAAGAGAAATTCTTTTTTAATATGGAAAAATCGTTTAAAATGCGTTCCAATTATTAACTTTTTTTATATTTAAAACTAAAATAAAATTTTGTGCAAAAAACGCATCAGTAAATTGTAATAGCACTTCCAATGACCTCGTGTACGATACATTGTGGAATAGTTTCCTATTCTAATAATTGGTGAGTATTGAAATTTTTTTTATAAAATTCAGTTGACAAGTGCAAGATAAAAAAACAGCACACGCTTCCGATGACTTCTGAATTCTGATTGAATTCAAAAGAGTACCCATCCATTAGTCGTTCATCGATTCCACGATCTAAGCGTTCAGTCAATCAATTGTCTATCCACCCTTCCCTTCAACTAATGATCTTTTCATCTCTGCCACTATCTTGTCGGACATTTGTACGTCTCTCTGTCCTTTCAGGTGACTGTTAATGATTTTAACAAATTTACCTAAATGAAAATTGTGTTACCAAATTTCTCACACATATCTCGAACTCAATATTGCAGATTTATTTCCGGTAACACGCTTGCTTTTCATTGCCCATTACACTTGTGAACTTGAGAGAAAAAAAAAAAAGCGATTAATTTTTGTTGTTTATATAAAACCCAAAAACAAATATGATCACATTTAACTGCAATTGTTTATGCTTTTTTATAGGTGTGTTGAAGGCAATAATTTTCTGATGTTAGTTTCTCTTTAGTCAAAATAATTAACTTTACAAACTCATCGAACGGAATAATGACAGAAATTATATAAATAATGTGCACATTTGTCTATACACCCACACAAAAACCCATTATTATATAATCAAAAACTTATTTCCTACAAAGAAATTTTAAAACCAACAAATTTACTTTAAAGTAATTATTATAATTTTGTTTTTCTTAAAAGCTTTTCTCGTAATACAAACAATTGAAGACAAGCAGTAATTCGACTTAAACCAAAGCTTTAGTGCTTCGATGAAGGAACTGTAAACGCTGACAATCGTAGCGCTGTAAGCGAAGAATGCGACATAAGCTTTCTATGCAAAATTGCCATTACCGCTTCAATTCATGCTTATATACCCGTACATTTTGACCAACAAACACAACAATTCAACAAAAGTTGAACTTTTGTTTATACTATTGGGAGTACAGATTAACTCGTTTTCCTTAGATAGCGTCGGCAGTACTGCGATGTGTTGAAAAAAACGAGAACTTCATCATATGAAAGGATCGTCTTTAAGCTACGCGGAACTGCATAAATTCTCAGACGTAATCGTATGCAAAATAGTTTCCTGGAGCTTTGAACGGGTGGAGTCATGTAACAAAAAACGACATTTTATCAGAAAGTTTCCTTCTTTCCCGCTTAGATTGGAGGGTAGTACTGGCACATCCTTGCGTATGATGGTTACAATAGAAGTATGCGAACTTGACTTGTAGATAGCCGCAAAAGACGAAACATTTTTTCGAGATGAAAATCGAAAATTTGCTTAAGAGGTTAGGAAAAGTAGTAGCCAACGATCGACAATACTTTGATTAATGTATTGTTTGTTAACTTGTTCGTTCCTTTTGTCTTGAAATAATCGCATTTTGGGTTACAGAAAATGGACCGAATTAATTTATATATAAAAAAATTAAAAATTTGACATATTATGCGACATGTTCTTATAGTGTAAGCTTGATAGCGCGAATCTAGTGGAAAACTTATTACGTGAACAGCATTAAGGGCTGAAGGTGATTTGGCGCAATGAAAAGGGAAATGTTATGATAAAATACCGCAGTCATGATTAGCTGAAACTAAATTATGAAAATTATGTCCGATTTGCGCTATATATATCTCTATAACATATGGGTTCTTTAAGCATTTTAATTTGCATACTTTTAGGGTTTGCAAATATTTAAGTAATTTTAACATATCGAAAGGATATTATTGGATATGCGAGTGGCTAGAAAGGTTTCCTCAAATAATACTTGCATAAACAGTTGCATCAAATGAAAGCTCAACCGATTAGAGCTTTCAGCTCTGTTCTACAGCAAAATATCGTGATAGCATTCGCAAGAGATTGGTGCACATTCCCCCGTTTTGCATTTGCCTACAAGTGCAGAGACTAAATTTCAATTTTCTATATATGCTTTCATAATATTGCTACATGAGACATGTAGGCGGTTAAGCTAAGTTAGAAAACTTAAAACTGATTAAAAGTACGTGCATATATTATGAGTCATGTTATCTTCGGCTTTTTTAAATTAATTTCAATTTTCATAGTCTAAACTAGGCCTTAGCTTAACAAATTGTTGTAGAACAAAAGAAAGTATGCGCTATAGATTTATATATTTGGGCAACAACAGGTGGATACTCTTTGATCATCTTGAGAGACAATGCTGAACTAAAGGAACTAAACTGTATAATGGAATGAATTCCTCGAACTAAACGGTGATCAGAGGACGGAATAACTGGAAACAACAGCTCTTAAGCTAACCTCTTAATTGACTGATTTAATTGACTGGTCGAGCACCGTCGCACTGGAATGTACCTAGACTTTTGGTGCCTTGTAAATATTTTGTTTGTAACTGCAGTTACAAATGCAAAAATTTGTATTCGTTTTGTACATTAATGTTTGTTTCAATATGTTTTAGTATTCAAGCACCATGATCGGCACAAAATTATTCGCTTTCCCTGTTGATGTCCACGAAGTAAATAATGTGCGAGAACTCTCTAAGCACGCGGTTATTATAATGCATTCCTTGTCCTTTGTTTTTTTTTTTTATGTATTTGGAAGTGCAAAGTCCAATTAACACAACATCTCTGGTCTTCCGTCCGTCAGCGTTGAGGTCATTTCTCAAACATATCTAAGCGATAATTCGTAAACATCTAAATTCTCTCAAAACTTTCTTCTTTCAGTAGCGGTTTTCTTCAAACATAAAGTTATGAAGTAAAGCTTCGTCTAACAAATTCGCTCGAACCTCGCCTTTTTAAAAATGGAAAAAAAGGCAATAAGATATTTAAGACTAAGCGCGCTTAATGCACATCTTATTCTAAATATCAAAACTTATTTGTTTGACACCCTAGCGTGGGTTAGATTCAAAGATAAGAGAGAAGGGGAAAATGAAACTTTGCAGAAAGTGTAATATAAAATCGAAATAACTGATTTTAATTCATATAATATTTGATGATATTACAAATAGAATAATGAGCTCAGTACATACATATCTTTGTATGTATGTATGTATATATGTATTTATATTACATATGCAAATTTGTAAATGCTAGTAAGTGTAGCGCTAAGCTCCCCCAGTAAATACTTTTATACGTTTCATACATATGTGAGTGTATGTGTATGTGTGTGTGGTTGTGGGCTTACGAATGTTGTGTTATGTTACTATTTTGCTTTCCATCTACCTTAACAGCGTGCTCTTATTTGACTCGTATACTTTTCATTCATTTCTGTTTAAATGCATGGACTTGTGGTTTTGCGTGTACACGCCTTTGTGTATTTGTTTGTGTGTGTGTGCAATTTTTAAAAGCATGCGTGACTTATTTATGTCACTTTAATATTATGCAATTTTCAATTAATGTTCGCATTTTATTAAAAGAAACAACTTATGTCTGCCTGCTGTGTTCAACGTGAGCTCATTCACCGGCAGTATACTTACAATGCTTCCCTGAATAATACCTTTTTTTCGTTTTTTCTTTTTGAATATTTTGTATTTTGTATTTTGTTTGTTTGTTTTTTTTTTTTCTTGTTTATATAATGACTTTAATCTTTTCAAATCAGTTTCTTTCGGTTTTTTTTGATTTTTTGAAATTTAAAATTTTTAATTATTAATGCTTGCGTAGTGTGACAGAGGTGTGGCTTTTATGCTTTTCAAGTTCTTGCTGATAATTGGTTTGACCTGATTTCTAATTAAATTAAAAAATTATAAAACCTGCAATGGCAGATGTTGTTTTTCTCTTTTAATTTTTTTTCAGCTTAAATTTTATTTTAAGGAATAAAGAAAATATTCCATTAAAATATGTGTAGAATGTTTGTTACTTAAGCCCAATGAGAGAGTAAACTAAAAACTTCTCCTTTAGAGGAAAAAGATTGAAGGCGAGTACCTAAGCGATACTGTAACGCATAACTGTAAGGCCGTTCAATAAAATTACTAAGAGAGCGGAGGCAATAGTTGAAACCTATGATTTTTTACTTTCGCCACCAGCTTCTCATTTCTATGTGATGTGTTTACTCTAATCGAATTGCATTTTGCATTCGCCAGCAATTTTTTGAAGCCATATAGCATTTATAAGAGACAAGATATTTGCCTAGATTTTTTAAAACAGTAAAATTCATTTTTGTATGGACAGATGGTTGGATAGTAAGTGGGCAGATTGAGAACTCTTGAAAAATCATAAGGGGTATGACATGTGTCCCTATAATAACAAATATATCAAAGTGATAACCTTAGAAGCACACACGACCACAAGTTGTCAAAACAGAAATCTCCTCGTTTTCGATTCTTTAGCAATAAGCACTGGCTGATTATAAGATTTGGCAGAATTGTTTTCTAAGACTTCCCTAGCAAACTTAAAGAAAGAAATATGCAACGGCCGCTACAATGTGAGCCAGAAAATACATTCCATGACTCTCAAGTCACTTGAGACAAACAAAGAATAACCAATGCTCAGAGATTGACGGAATTAATTTCAACTGCTTCTAACCAATTAGCCTAACTAATTTTCTCCCACTGGTTTGGTATTTTTTTTACTGTTAAAGATGAGTACTTTACCGGTTTTCTAGGCCTTTGCGCAAAGAAACGATGGCAATTACTTTGATTGGGTTAGAAAAATAATTCTGAGACTAGTTAACCCAAACGACTTTTCAGTTATGGGGTTTCTCTTAACCTTGGCAGTGTACTTAACAGCCCTATTCTGGCATTGTGATCTGCTATTAGTCATAAGAGAAAACATTGTCTTTTCTCGGCTTCGTATAAAATTTGGTACTTCCGAGCAATGGTCAAAAATGTACTTCAATATCAATTTTGTTATAAAACAAGCTCGCAAGTCATAAAAAAAACACACAAACAGTGGCGTTCCATTTACAGTCTCTTCCTTGCTCTCTCTTTGTCTTTCTGTTTCCCCGTCTTTCTTTCTTTCTCTCTCTCTCTCTCTCTCTCTCTCTGTCTCTCTCTCTCTCTCTCAACTTGTCTACTGATCAATCGCATATAGTGTTTAACATATAGTGCGTTTCTGTTTCCTTATTTTAATAAGCGGGTTGGCACGCAGTTACATGTTTTTGCTAAGTCACACATTCTATTTCTTGAATACGTTAGTATTACCAGGGATTTGGAGAATATTCCCATTTCCTAGCTGTAACGAGTACGCATGAGTGTAACTATCAAATTTCGAGTTTTCGAATTAAAATTTAATGACTTGCGGAATTTTTACAAGAGATGACATTGTTAGGTATGAAATTTGTTAAGTTTATTGTCGAATGTTGCAAACGGAATGAGCAGATACTTTCATTTTCCATTAAAATAAAAATTTTAATGATGCAATAAAAACGGTATAAAAATTTTTGATAAACAATAGACTTAAGCAACAAACCTCTTCTTTTATACGATTTGAAGATAAGCGAGGCATACAAATGCTACATGTGTGCCATTCTTTTCCATATCTAAATTGATCAAATCTAAAAAAAAAAAAAGGAAAAGAAAGACAGAAACAAGAAAACATTACATTCGGAGAAACGTGATTGATTTTATGCATGGAGATGAGAAGAGTTTTAAATACTTTTTTTACGCTCATAACAGACGGTTTATTAAATTTGACGATTGCTTGTACCGGATAGGAACACAATTATCCATACATATAAAATATGTATGCGTACAAATATTTACTCAATCTCAGGAATGAATTGCTTCAGAAATGTTAGCCCAACGACAACTTTTCTTATTGCCTCACTTGTAATTTCTTTGATGCTTGGAAAATCGCAAAATTTATTCTGAGAAAAATCATAAGATTGAAAAGTATATTTAATTGTTTATTGCTTACTATTTGCTGTTAAATCATTTGGAAAACTTTGTATGTATTCGATTGTGAACATAGCAGAGGAAAGGCGCTTAAGGAAAGATGGAAGGACTACATTTCAGACTTCCATCTTGATTTATTTATTTTCTATACATGTTGTGAATAAATTTACATAGTATGGATATTTAAAGATTTCCGGCTAACTTAGATCATAAGTTCGTCTGTATTGACAAGTCCACGGCGAATGAGATTTGAACCGGCGATCACTGAGTTGTTACCCACGACCATTGACCTACTTGGCTATTCATTTCCTATTTTTCTATTTCCTCCGTTTAGGCGAAACGACAGTTATTTTTTTCGAAAGCTTCAAATTGGGATGAAGCGTGTATTTTAGCATTACAAAAAAAAAAACAACAAATTGTTAATGAAACATATTAATAAATTGCCATATTCTCCAAAATATATTTTGGTATGCGGCGTTAAGTAGAAAAGCTGATCACAGTTTGAGTCTAAAAAAACATCAGTTAATTCAGACGTCCCAGCTAAAAGAAACAGGGGCATATCGATCCCCGTGTAAATTGCGAATATTTCAATGAAAACGGTGAACTTTCGTTCAGAACGAATCAATCATATCTTAATAGATAATGTTTTAATAAACTTATCAGAAACTGTTCCATTTAGTTTATGCCGGTTTAAAGATCTGCTTAAAACTTTGGAAAGAGGAAAAGAAAACTGTTTGAGTTATGGTTTCAAAAATCTCGTTTCGAGCTTTTGTTTAAAGTCTTGAAATATTTTCTAGATATATTTTTATTTATTATGACAAATTTCTACTTTACTACTTGTTACCATTAGTACCAAGATCATTAAAGTGCCTTTGCATATTCAAATATGTTTTCCCATTCTCGTTCAATGAAACTATTGTTTGCCCACTTTTCACACTTTACGTATTGCGAAATGACAGAGAACACGACTGTTTTCATAGTTAACATTACGATCTTGTCGTTACATATTTTTAATTTCTTGGAAGGAGCATTCATTTCGCAGCATTTCCCTTTCCCTCAACGATGGTCTAAATGAATTTGGGCTAATGAGCATGAAGCACTTTCTAAAGGCATATGCTACTATAGTAAAAAAGTTGAAAATTCACAGGTAAAAAACATTAGTCTATAAGTTCCCAACTGCTCTTTTAGAGATGCTTCGGGTAAGAGCTCGGAATTTCAAGAAAAACCATTTTCATGTTTGTAATTTGTTTTCTTCACATATACAAAAATATTCAAAGCATGTACTAATTCAACAAACAGAAACTAGATTTTCTGAAAAATTTTCAAAGGTTTAATGGCTTAAGTGTTCATAAAAATGGAAAGCTTTAGTTCATTTCTAGTTTAAGGCACGATTGGTTCAGAACACCACTACTTTTCTCGATCGTTTTATCGATCACTGCGAATTGCGAAATTGCTTGCCTTACGTTTGTCTTTTTTTTTTTTTTCTTTATGCTTTTTGCGTTTGATAATTTCACTAGTTCTAGTGTTCTAGTTCTAGTCTGCCTAATATGTCCAACTTAGTTCTGACTTTTTCCAAAATTTATGTGGATCCTAAGTTATTTGACTTTTTTTTGCGATTAACTTCAGAAATTAACCTGTAGTTTTAACCTGTAGTTTAACAGAAGCTGGACGAATTTTTCATGACAATAGTTTTTATATAACAACCTTTCAATTTTATTATTTACATGATGTCTTTAGGTATTTTTTTTTTTTGGAATGTGATCAACCATTCAGTGAAGGTGAAGGTCAAAAAGAAGTGGAGAAATAGAAAGACATACGGCTTGATAGTGGCCACAGTCTACTCGACGTGTGCCCAATGCTTAAGTCTTATGCCTTCAACGACTGAGCACTGAGTATATTCCACCATTTTGATATTTGAACCAGCGAACACTAACCTGATACTCCCGACCCTTATCTATCCGGGGTTATCTACGTCGGGGTTCATTTTATTGCTTATCTTATCATACGGGTTGTCTATGTTATACTTAGTATAAGCCATGTTATGTCGAAGCTTACGCTATCGCCAGGTTTATGTACTGAGCCGTGCTGCTCAGTATGAAGATAGTTTGGCGACGCTTACAGAGCAGGTTAGGTTTGCATATGATTCCGTTAAATTATCTTTGAAATACAGTGAAATGCGTTTACCGAATGCAAACCAAATGAGCGAACGAATGAATGGAGCATAACGTGAATATATTACAAATTCAGTTTTTTCGTTTTTCTTTGTAATCAGTATTTGATGTTCTTTAATGGAAATATTGTTAAACATTTTTTTTATTATTTTACTTTTTCTTTTATTAATGATTGAATGAAAAAAGTAGGTAAAAATTTCCTACATAAGATTTCTTTTCCTTCTATAGCCCATAAGAGCACACATTTTAGTGAAAACCACTTAGACATTAATTAATGAGATTTCTGTCTGAAGATATGCCAGCCACGTGTTCAATATCCTATATTTTCAACGATTAGTTAGTTACAAGTATTCCTTTTTTATTTTTTCTTTCTATCCAACGAACATATGTTTATTCGGGTTATCTATAATTTATGATTTTAGATTTTCTTCAGAGGTTTCTTTGAATTTATCTCTGGCAGACAACATGTAATCTTAAATTATACTATCTTTTATTTGTATTGCTTCGTTTATAACTTGTATGCGACTGTTTTTTTAATTGCGTCCATTGATTGATTCGTAATTAAAATGCATTTTTTTTCTTTCGCGGTGACAATGTTTTTATTAAATTTCTTTTATTCATTCATTGTACGGAGTGTACCACGTTTGTGCGGCTATGCATAACACCCAGAAAGGCTTAAGATAGACTTCTCTTTATTTACACCGATCGATTCAGAAAATGATTGTAAGCTTCTTTTTGGGCACCTACCCATTTAACGTAGTTTGAATGGAGATGAAAAATTTTTTCAGCCGGAGGAAATTTTCAGTTTTCATCTTCATATCGTAAAAAGGTATAATTGTTCCTCATAGGGAAGTAAGTCTGCCTGTGGCCTAATTGTTAATGTATTATGATGAAAATTTTTTCACGATAGTAATTCGACATAAAAACTAAATAGACAAAATCTGAACTACGTTGGTATATTTATTGAACCAAATTCCTTACAAGATTTCTCATGAATAGTAAGCTGGAACTGGTCCATAGCAACAATTCAACAAAAAAATTGACAGCAAGGCATTTGGATTATATAGTTCTACTTCCTAGAACCTAATATATATAAAGGTTATTATTAAAAGCAAGCACTTACATGGAGAGAGAGTATAATTTGTAACGTCTATGACGGAAAGGAAAAAATAATAAAATTTTTCGGAAGTAAATTAGATTTGCTAAACGTGAATCATATCATATCATTAGAGGCGTCCCGCAATGTGCGTGCTTGCATGAAAAGTATGCTCTGGCTTGAAAATAATGTTTGATTTTTGCTATGGTATTACAGAAAACGAGCGAATAACTTTACTAGGGGAAGTGGTGTAGGGTATTTAATCGACCACTAAATTGTGATTTTTAGGTTAACATTGGTTTTATTTGCCGTTCTTAGTAGATCTATCTACAAATTATTTGCAGGAGCTCTTGTTTACAATGCTTCGTCCGGTCGTGTTCGTTTTAATTAAATTTTCCTGACCCGACTAACTTTGTTTTTCGCAATTATTCTGCTAATATCTCGTCTTGCAAACAGGTAACCTAACAGGTAACTAATTGTATTGCGACATTTTCATGTTGATCCCTTTTTTCGCTAAAGGTTCTACTAATTGCTGGTAAGCCTTTCGTCAAATGTGTATTTGGCTTTCCCTTTCCCTCGAATTTGGTTCCTTAAAACTTCGGTTAGTTTTAAACAAGAAATAGTAAGAGCTACAGATTTTCAGTGAAACAAGAGGCAAAACGACACACAAAGCATGGATTTCAAATGTGAATCTCACCGCTCCATCGCAAGATTTAACATTTGCGGGATTGCAAGAAGTTTTCGGTAAAAGCCCTTCAATTTGTAATATGGAGACAAAGGCAAGAAGGGTCCCACAAATTTACTGTATTATAAAGGCAAGACCAATTGCATATATCGTATAGGGGAGGAAAATGCTGAAAACTTGCAACTAGGCGTGATCTTCGCTCAGTTTATGAGTTAAGTAAAATACCCAAAAAATTCTATATAACAAATCACTCAATAAGTTCATAGGGTGACATGAAAACGTCGAATGATTGATTATTGATGAATCCATATAATGTTTAGAACGTACCCAGCTTTAAACGAAATTGCATGACATATCGATCATTACTTTTCAGTGGTTTTAGTGATATTACTATTCTTTTGTAGCGAATTTTTTTAGTATTCGTTTAGTATTCGCAATATATCATGTTTGTCGTATTATATGGATATGATGATGGCAAATTGCCATATATTCCCCTTTTTTTTGACTTATGTCACTTATTAACTGACCGAAATCTAATCATATTAGGATTCTAAAGCCAATAAAATTTTGGTATTTAGTTTGTTTTTCTAAGCACAATTTTTCAGCCACAATCGTAATTTCGACAGACTGGCAGATATCTACGGTTAAATGGATGGCGACAATTAGGCTGACCAAACATTTATATAACTTAGAGAATCTCTCATGCATTCATTACATTCATTGCAAGTATTTTTCAAATCTAAGATGCTCTTTGTGGCGGGCATGGACAAGCATTTAGCTGTAGTGTGGGCTACGTTATCGATACGAAAACAGTCAAAACGAGACATAAAGTTTAGTCTTATGGCCGCAGATGGTCTATGAGTAAAAGATGCGCCTGATTCGAAACTAGATTTCTGAAATAGTTTTAAACACTCTGTCTTGTTTGAAAACCTCAAAAAGTGACCGATTTCTTCCGTTCCAAGGTTTATATTTTCTGAGTAACGCGCAAAAATCCAAAAATTTTTGTTAAAAGAAACGAAATTGGTTTCTTTTTACGTCTCACTGCGGGCTTCTCCTCTGACCAATTTCCCCCTTTTTCAATACCAACCTGCGTGCAGAAACTGCCAATGTTTCTAACAAATTTGAAGTCGATATCTTTATTTTTGCGACTAGGAGAGTTCCCACAGCACACACAGACACGTAGGCGGACAGACATGACCAAATTAAGAATCTATATACTTTGCAGAGCCTACGAACCTTCCTTTTGGGTGTTACATACATTATGGAAAAAAACAAAATGAGTATGCCCCCACTTTACAGTGGTGGCTACAAAAATAAATATATTTAAAAATAAAACGTACATATATATACAGAGTATAAATATATACCGCGGACCAAGAGCATCAAATCTTTCTTTTAAGCAGTTTGGATTTCATAAAGTCTAAAAAGAAGTATAGGCCACTTTTGCACGATTTTATTCAATGCAGTAAACTTAGGTTATGAATCGGCTTAAGCGTTACTGTTCTTATATGCAATGGTTTTCCGCTGTGCTTTTGTTGATATTTCTTAAACCTGTGTAACATGTAAAAACTGTACTAGGGATCAAAAATACGATTGATGCTCGCGTTTATTGCGCACGGCCTGCACGGGTCCTTTCAAATCGAAAAGACAGCTACTTTAATGGATTGAAAAATATTCTTGTGATTGCGAATATTATGAGTTCGCTAGGAAGCAAAGAGACGCAAGAACATCTGACTATGAGAAAGGAAAGTGGAAGGTGGTAGAAGATGGGATCATAATAACATGAAATATTAAAAGCAACGGTAAGCAACTTTAAATTCAATTGAAAATCATTGCAAGATTATTTCCTGAAATCTTTGCCCAATTACTAGGAATTGGAAAAGAAAATTCAATCAAATTAAAACTTAATTGATTTGGACTCAAGACAACATAGTCAAGGCCGGCTGAGGAATTAACGTAACTAACTAATTATTATTAAATAAGAATAACAAGAGTCGTCGCAAAACGAGTTTTCATTATTTCCATATGCTCAAGCATTGCACATACGTATGTAAGTAAAGTAATACCTTTGAAAGAAGTAAACTGCCCATGTTTTTATATAAGAAAGATTAATCACATCTCAGGATTTATATGATCATCTGTTGAAGGATTAGCAACAAATATTTTGTATATAAGCATTTAATCAATGCAACATTGTATAAACAAAGACCAAACAAAAAAAAAAAATAAAAGACAGAAAACAGAAAAAATGAAAAGCAAAGAAAATCTTTTGTAATTACTCTCTGGCACCGTCCCAGCTTTTAAAACAGGTATCATTTTTATGGGACTATGTGTTATTATGGGACTATGTGTCTTTCTACATGTATGCGTGTACGTGTGTGTGTGTGTGTGTGTGTGTGCGGTAAATGGGCATGTATATAAGATTATTGACTTGTAGTAAGCGGTTGTGAGTTCTTAACAGTAGCTGTTAGATTTAATTGACTTTGAGAATTTTGCAAAGAACTTTGACTTTGGTTTTTGCTTTTTTTTTTTTATTTTTTTTTGTTTTTTGCTTTTCTGTTACTAATAAATGTTTCTGACCATCACGAATGGCAAAAATATTTATGCTTGTTGAGGCAGTTACAGACGAAAAAAGAAATATATAGACAAAAACTACCTTAACTACTATGGAGGAAGGATGAGCGTATTGGTTGGAATTCGGTTCTTCTTTTTTGTTTTTTTTTTTCTATATATGTATTATATTCGCTATGTTGGCTTTTTAAAGTCAAGTTTACAGTATGGCAGACACTTGCTCGTTTGGTGTCCTAAACATTTAGAATTCATATAATGATAGTCATTAGCAAGGCATTAAGCATTTCCTACACTCACACTTAACCACACAGCCGTACGTACAGATACGTATGGCATATTATGAAATGTTAGAAATGTGGCCACACAAAATAATTATGCTGCCAGTAAAATTGTATAATTACATGTGCTGTTGCTTTCGCAAAACGGACGCATGGAATACCGAGGGCATTAATACCTAATTGCGATTCCCCTAAGTGAAGACAATTTTTTTTTTTTTTTTTTTTGTTGAAGGTGTTTGCGAAAGAATTTTCATCGTCTTCGTATGAAGGTTTGTAGGTTAAAATAGCGCCTCATATGTTAATGAATAGTTGTTCAAATGTTTAAGTATCAGGAGAGCAATATGAGAAGTGAGTTTAAAGCAAAAGGTGCATGTTTTTTAATACTTTAGCGAAGGGAGAATTTTCCATCATTTACGAAAACGCACATATGGGATCTAAATTATTAGATATATTTTGTTACTTTGTTCATTGTCCCATTCATAATACATTTCCTTTTTTAAAAGTCTTAGGTAATGAAATAACTGTTACATCGTTTTTGTCCCCTAAACGTGTGGCACTTCTGGGATCTTCATTCGCAAATACTGACTTAGTAGTCGGTAACGTCAATCAGACTTTTCCTGTCGTTAGTCCAGCTTCATTAACGATATTTTTCGTTTCGGGCTTAATATCGTTCATTAGCGATACGAAGGACTTGTTATCACCGATTATTAATTTCTTTAAATAGAGCGCGATGTGGCTTCATTTTAACAGTAAAGCGCAAAGGAAAATTCCGTTCAAAAAAAAGCTTAATTCGTGCTCCTTTTTGTTATTCTAATCAAAATGAGGCTTTCGGGCTTTCTTCGGGCTTTTGCAAGGTTTCATGGACGTTATTAAGAATGTGTCGATTAGATCGCTGTACTCTGTTAACATCAAACTATTTGGGTGCTGCGGATTTCAGTAAAGTATCTACACTTTACTTCTCCGGATTCAAATATAGAAAGACTCACCCCTCAAGTGGACCATAGTGAGGCACGATGGGGCTAGTAATATAAAATTAACATGGCTTTAAACCCTTTTATTAGGAAAAGTGCCACGAAGTTTTACTTTCGCTTTACTTATCAGCTAATAACGGGAAATATATTAGTTGTGATAGAAACTTATCCGCAGCAATTTGAGAAAGTAATCCTTCCGTTATTTATGAGAATCATAGTATGAATTCTACCCCTCGGAATGCCGGACGAATGCCTACTTTTCTGACTGCTAGGTACGGCCCTTCGGGGAGTATTCGTGGTGGCTGTGGTTACCTCAAAGTTTCGCGGGGAGCATTTAAAGAGGTGCTTAGATAGGCCTCGACGCAAACCACTAAGCGAGAATTTGGTCCTCACCCATTTTCTGTTGCGGTACTTCAGGGTAGAGAGGCCCCCTTCAATGGGGATTACCTTTCTCCCTGAGGGGTCGTCAATCAACTTACCTCTCGATTGCCGATGGTTGTAAGCAACCCGTCTGATTAAGAATTCATGTCAGGTGCAGACGTTAAACACCCACAGATATCTGTATGAATTCTATTGTTTCCAGTTGAATTTTCCCAAAATGTTTGCACACATATGGTATTCTGTGAAGAAATTTCTCCTCTATAAGGCATGATCATCGAGTCAATGTCATTTTTGAGTTCTCTGAATGTCGAGCTATCTATCGATCTTCGAATGTCGTAGTTGTGCTATGATGACTGTAGCAATTATATCGCAGTGTGCGGATGAGCGATCTAGTAAGATGATATAGATTTCATCGATCTTATCGTTGGAATAATTTGAAATGTGAAAATTAATCCTTTAAGTTCCCATCAACGGTTTACTTAATGGTAGATTGTTCCGCTTTTTAACTTAAAATCCCCACATTTCTCCACACCGATCCATCTAAATATAAATAAAATAGGCATTGTGGCGACGAAATCTTCTGCAATTAGCGCCAACATTTTTCACATGTATTTTTCAATGAGATTTCAATAAATATCTTATGAACGATAACGCGAACGTTGAGATACTTAAGCAATAGCTTTTAAGCTCAAATTTACACTTGCTCTAGCTCGTTATTTGTTTTTGTCTTAGTTTTTCACTTTATAGCCAGTGATTATATTTTTGGAATTTATTTTCTATGGACATGTTCGCATTGATGGCTCCTACCTGCTAGAGGATGTTTAACCTGCTCTCTTAATATTTATTTAGTCATTTAATCATCCATTACCGACTTGTTTGCTCATTGATTCGTTCATTCGTTCGCTCGTTCATTCATTCATTCATTTGTTCATGCGTTCATTCATTCATTCATTCATTCACTCAGATATTTACAAAATATTTAAGCGATTTGTTTTTCTATTTTGGTGTTTGTTTTTGTTTTTAGTTTGTCGGTCAGTTTTTTAATTTGATGTCGGCGCACATTAGAAACGTGACTCTATTGACTTTACTTTGATCGTATCGCCATGTATTTACTTTTGTGGTCAAATTCTGTACGTTTACCACTTTAGTCAAGCAGTTGCTTGTCCTAAGCATAGCAGCAATAAAACAATAACAACAATAATACCAGCAACGGCAGTAGTAATATCGAGATTTTCTCTAAAATGTACGTAAGACTTCGATGCAAAAGCCAGTTTACGAATAGAAAAATTCCTTACCTATACACAAACACAAACACACACACACACACACACAACACTTACGTGTTTTTCCCTATAACAGTGTATGTAATACATCATTGTCTCCTGCTGCCGCCTGTGAGTGTTAAATGCTATTTAGTCAGTTGCTGTATGCACTTAAACAGAGCTCATTATTACCCACGATGCCTACGATGTTAGTGGTCCGGTCTTATCTCTATGGCATTATTAAGCTAAGGTGGCTCCCTTCTGACAGCAACGTATATATATATATATATGTATGTATGTACATAATTTGCTTTATTGCTGCTGTTATATTTCTTGCTGTTCGGTCTATTATTTGTTTATTTCTATCTTGAAGTTTATAGTTTTGATTCTCCGTTTTTTAATTTGGGTCAATGTCTGGCTAAAAGTGATTTAAGCGTTAATACTCATATATGAGGTATAAAAAGCGCAGTGTAACAAAAGCAACAACAACAGCAATAATAATAATAACAACGGCAACAACAATAACAACAACAATGTTGCTGTATAGTGCGCGATCGTTTGTATGTTTAACGCCCAGTTCTGTGTTATTTAATTTTTTTTTTTTTATGTTTGATTTTTGAAAAGCATCTGGCTCATGGCATGCCATGCCTATGGTATGACGATAAGTCTAAGCGCTCGTCTATATTGTATATATATATATATATATATATGAGTTAAGGTAGATAGATGGCAGGCATTGCAAGCACAGATACAAATGCACACACTCGCACACGCGCACACGCACACACCAGCACCTATAGACAACGTTGGGTGTAAAATAAGCGACTACTGTTATTAGTTGTTGCAAGTATCCATGTGGTCAGGTTAATTGGAACCTTTGGAAAACTGTTTATAGACACTAAAAAAGACAGACAACGAATAAACAGACACACACATACATACATAAGCACACGCACACCTTCATGCACACATAAATTGCCCATATATTCACATTAACCTAAAAACAAAACTGTATTCGCTCTTTTTTCCTTTTCTTTTTATTTTTTTTTGTTTTTGTTTTTTGAGGTGGAATTCATTTGTGCGAGGAAAACATAAAAATAGTATAAGAATAAAAAAAACAAAGAGAAAAAAGAAGCACGAAGAAAAGCACTGGTATGTGCGTTAAAACTTTATGACATACCTGCCAGCGGTAAAGATCAATTTTTATATATATTCTAGTGCAAGAGCGAAATGTATGAGAAAGTTGAGCACAAATGAATTTTAAATACAGGTTTTACAAGGAAGCGTTTTAGGGTTCGATCAACGCCTTCAGCTTGGTATATAAATTATATTTAATTAAAATGAGCCGCAAGCTTACTGTCAAAAAACAAAAAAAAAAAAAAAGGAACAAAAACAAAAGACCATCATTTTACGTTTCCTAATGAATGAATGCATTGGATGGTCACGAACTTGAGTACATAACTGTGCAACGTCTTACTCTATATGTGCAAAAGAAAATCATTTGCTGAAAGTTGATTTCTTTTTTGCTGTCGTTAAGAATAAATTTAGACAATCAGAAAAGTTACAAGTTCGCCTTAAGGTAAGGATTTGGGTGCCAGACACCTAAAATCAATATTAGAAAGTCTCCTCGATACAAGAAAATTAGACAGTGAGTGAAGAGTCTTTGAAGTAGAGTAGGACATCCAATTACCAAAAATTGACTTATTACGTTTTTTTTGTACATTAACGACGTCTTCTTCTCTTCACGTACGGATTACATTGAAACATTTTCTTTTCTAACCAGTTGCGACCATTGTGTTGTTAGATTTCAACGAACGCAAAATACACTCGACTCAGCTGATTCCATCGCAGGCAGCACAATGTCAGCTTAAAGCCCCGAGTGTTTGTCTCTATCGCTGATACCAGTTTGAATGAGTTGCGAAGGAAATTTATGTTATGCCTATCTGTTTTAGTTTAGCAAGCGAGCAACGAGCAAAAGACACGGAAAACAAAGGTGTTCTCAGTTTTGGCTGTATAGACGTGTAGGCATTGTGTGACCTGCTTGCGTAGTTTCGAACTCTTTTGCAAATTTGTTTTTGCTTTTTTTTGAAATCGGCCAAGAATTTATATATTTTGTGGGTTTTCTGAGGCTTGGCTCTACGCGTTACAAAGGTATTGCTGATACACTTACCGTACAATATTGAATAGGCATGGTCCGTTTTCCCCCATTTTTGTACAGGTGCTACAGCATCACCCGTAGATGATAAGTAGTGAGTAAAAGCCAAAGTTTTGAATCCTTTTGAAAAAGAGATGCCCTGAGTTTACGCAACAGTGCAGGCGTGTCCCTCTACCGAGTTTGCTCATATTTATGTAAAAAATTTCAAAAAAAAGATCGTACGGGTGTCATTACGAGGATATTTGCATGAAGGCGTAGTTGAAATTTGAAGTCAACAGATTATGCATTGAGTTGCAGCCATGTCTAGGCTAAGGGTGACTTCATTATAGTTTATTATAATTATCGCCTTCTTCAACTATGTATTCAAAATGAATGCGACTCGCCATGAAACCTTTTAAACATTGGTCGTAAATATTTAAGTTTTCCGCTTTCATTCGTGAAACATCTTTTCATATTTGCGGACCTTTCGTTTATCGTTTAAAAAATCGTTATTCGTGCATATGCAAAGTCGCTGTTATTACTTAAAATTTTGAATTTTCGTCGATATTCGTTCTCTTCAAACTTTTCAGCCATGGCAGACGCTTTTTATTGTTAATGAATTAAATAAACCATTGCCTATATGTGATCTTTAAACAAAAATATTTAATGCTAAGTAGAAATTTTCGTTAAAAGTTAAGTATTGTTCGCTTACGCAAAAGCTATTTTGCTGATTCGGAACATTCGCATTTTATGAAAACGTCACAAATTATATCGATGATATTTTAGTGAATGCATGGTCATCTCTTGTACGGAATATGAATTAGGTGCGAAACTAACTAACTGGTCTTTTGATGCTATCTGTAAAAGAACTAATATTTGGGTATCGCATTAAAAATGGGGGCACCGTTGAAACGAACAATAACATCTATTAAAATCGGTATGAATCGGAAGAAGTTATATCTGCAGAGAACAGCTGGTAGAGTATGTCATTGAACTGCAAGCATTTCCTGTGCCACTTTTGTTATATGGGGCACAACTATTGAAAACTCGAGATATCATGACTTTTGCCATATCTCTGTCGTTTATTGTCCCAATGGCATCAGTTGTTGCTGGTAGCATTGTGGTGGTAGTGGTGATTTCATTTGTTTGGAACAAACCATAATTCTTCATCACCAGCTGACTCCCGCAAATAAGACCGCCATGGATATTCACCTTTGCCGACGATACTAATAGTTTACCTACTCTGCATTATTTGAGAGTTGGAATTAGATATCGTAATGCATTTACTCTCCACCACTCGCAAAGAGTTCCGGGAATTAAAGAAGAAAAGTAAAGTTTCCCGCAAGTGCTGTTTTTGAAACGCAACTGCACGTTTCCCAAGACATTGTGTTGTGTACGCTTGAGTGCGATAACTTATATGATTGCATTTCACTGATGAAAACATAGCTTCGTACAGCATTCTAAAGTATTGCTTGCATTCGCTGTTAGCTAAAGAGCGTAGTCATTTTCACTTAACCAAGATATACTAAAGGATGACAAATCTTCATTCTTCATTCACAAAAATGTGTCTTTCGAAAACCTTTACTGCCTTATAAAAAATAAATATTATTGTTATTATTATTATATAAATTTAGCCAGAGAATAAATTCTAAGACTAAAGTCTTAAAGCACTAGCACCTAAGGCTTTCGGCTTCATTTTTATTAATATTATTATTATTAATATTATTATTAAAAACTCTACCTCACTTGAGATTTGAAGCCACGACCATTGAATTGCTAGTCGAGACTCTTGCCTACTCGGCCAATCAGGCGGATAAAAAAAAAAAAAAAAAAAAAAAAAAAAAAAAAAAAAAAAA
>KK500116.1:139612-190342 GCA_000688715.1 Glossina pallidipes
AGGGAAAAAAAAAAAAAAAAAAAAAAAAAAAAAAAAAAAAAAAAAAAAAAAAAAAAAAAAAAAATAAATAAATAAATAAAAATTAAAAATAAAAAAAAAAACATAGATAAATAACAATTTTTGTCCAAATTAATATGAAATTTGCATTGTGATTCCAGTTACCCATCCTACGATTTAGCGTAAATGAAATTTACTTACAAAACTTTTTCTCTCTTATAATGTTCTACAATCCTTACCTAAAACATACAAGTATTCTTCTTCAGTGAATATAATATTGTCTTTTCCTTGCACTTGCTATTTGTTTTGTAATTCGCAAAAAGAAAAGAAACAAATTACATAAATAGATAGTCATAGTAAAGAGCGCTTATCTCATGAGTAGATATCTAAACAAGCATATAAGGACATTATAATCGGGAAAGGCCGATTATTAGATACCCAACACCACTTCGCCACAATTATACACCCCATTTGGTAATAATGCCCCAAAAGTTACACGTTATTTTCAGGCAATGGCGTCCTACTCCACATTCGGTAAACTTGATTTGTATGTCAAATTACTGTCACGAACTAATTTTCATCATGAAATATAAAAAATTGTATCTTTTTACTCTATAAAGATTCAGTTTTCATAGGAAACGTTATATGAGAGGGGGTTCAAAAAATTGCCCCTTTCGAACCAAATTTTTCTACCAACATAGAATATTCAAAGACTATTACCGATAGACTTTTGTGGAGAAAATTTTAAAAATTGTAGTTTTCGAGTGGAGAGCGGTCACAAAAGTGGTGCGATCCAAATCATTTCCGATACCGTTTGTCATTGGATTAAAACGGGCCAGTGTACCAAATTTCGACATAATATCTCAAAAACTGCGACTTGTAGTTTGAACACAAAATTACATGGACAGACACTCTTAGAAAAGGTGGGACTACATTAAGCCCTTCCGTTATATACGTCCGCACAAACTTAATATACTCTGTACCATCTGTGGTGTACCCAAAATATTCAAGTGATCCTGCCCCTATCATCTATATATGCTGTAAATATAATAAATTGTCAATGCCGGAGCTTATGACGAATACATGAGTGAAGAAGAGTTTAACTATGCGGTACCCAACGAGCGTAAACTAAATATTGGGTTAAGCTAAACCATACAAGAGTTATTTGCCTTGGGCATGTCAGAGATTGGCGTTCCTGGCTCGCAACATAACATGAAAGGATGCAGTCTAAGGTCAAAGCGATGACCCATATCCAAAACCTATGTCTTCTTTGGGTTATGCACCCTATTGCAGGGCATCTCTGCAGATCTCTCTACAGCTCTTCAATGAACATTTGTCTATGAAGGCTTAATTTCATTGCTTTCCCAACGGTATACGCGGTGGACTTTTAAATCGCAAACACGATATCTGCTTTCATCACATCATGCTAGCCCTCCTGTTCTACGCACAGAGCTTTTCTTGGGTTGATAATTTTCTTCTTATAATAAGGTTTTATTAAAGTATTTAGCATAAGTATAATGTGAAGAGGATACTTGTTATACAGCTAATAGAGTTACGAAAGGAAGTTTTTCAGTTTTATAATATATTCGAAGACGTTTCTTCTTCGGATATTTATGATTTGAGAAAAGTTTAAGAAATTCTGCTGTAAACGAATCCTTAATCCCTATAGACATTGTTTGTCAACAAATGATCCAAATGACAGACGAAGACTTCAACAAGAAGAGTATTTGAAAAGGATAGACAGACAGTTGCTAGCCTCTGGTGCATTACTAACGTAAGATTTTAATTGCATTACAGTTTTATTTTTGTTTTTGCTTTATAAAAGAAGAAAGGACCAGAAGATGTGATAAAAAAAAAAAAGACGGTCAGAAATATGCTTTTTTTTTGTTTTGCGGTCGTTGTTACTGTTACTACTGTTGTTGCAGCGGTTATGATTGCAACCCAGTAAAAAACCAAAAAAAAAAAAAAAAAGAAACAAAAAATTGTTAGTTACTGATTATGAAGCAAAAGTGAAAAGTAGCAATTAAACCAGTCACTGGCTCGATAGTTGAGTGTGTGCAAGAGAGTTATACAGTTTAAAAAAGCGCACATCTACAAATATACACACACGCGCGCTTGTGCATAAGCACACACAAATTTAGGCATGTTTGTAGTTAGGCACATAGTAACAGTTAGCCACACACTAATAAAAAACATATACTGGGTAGCAGTATTGCAAAGCGATCGTGCGTGTGTGAGTGTGTACGCTCGAAGACATTTTCAGTGACACAAGCACAATAAACACACAAAAACATACATAATAGCGGCATGTAGTAAGCAACTTGTTCACTGAAAGAAATCAAAGGAATCTTATATTTAGGCTTGCGTGTGTGTGTGTGTGTGTGTGTGTGTTATTATGAGATGTAGTGCCACCACCGCCATCGCCACCGCCATCTTTACTCTTATATAGTGTTTTTCTCTTTACCACATTGTCATGAATTATATACATATGTGTTCAATTTTGTTGTTGTTGTTACTATTGCTTGTAGTGATAATTGTGATTATAGCTGGTGCTGACGTTGAAAATTAGAAATATTAACAATACTTTTTTTTTTTTTCGTTAAAACCAAAATATATATATATATGTATATATATACACACATATACATATAAAATGGCACGCAATCTCTTAAAATTGCCGTTTTAGTAGGTTGTTGCGACTGACGATGATAATGGCGATCATATTGCCATTGACGGTGAGTTATGTTACGCTCGCTTATGCATTCGTATGGATGTGTAGTCAAATCTAATATGAAATTATAAATGTTTTTACGTATTTATTGTAATAGTGTAGACAATCTTGCACACATATAATATGTGCAGAAATTGTAGATAAACATCTAAGGAATTTCAGTGTAAATAACTTTCAAAAATTGCAAGTGCTTTAGCTAACAGGATGAAATCTAATGTTTTTTTTTTTTTTCAATTTTTGCTTTTCATTTTTTAGATTTGCAGTAAAGACGATCAGAAACACACAACCACAATAAATCGCTCAAAATGAGGAATCGCATTAGTCATTGTTGGCTAGTCAATCAGCATGAGCACCACCGCAATACCGACAACAACAACAACAACAGTAATAACAGCAACAACAAGAACAACAACATCAAAAATAGCAATCGTAATATTAATAGCAATTGTAAAAGAACTCGACGACGACAACAAAAAGAACAGCAACAGCCACAACAGGAGCAACAGCAACAAAGGCTACATGAAATTCTGGGCTTTCTTAGCATACGTCATCATTCTTGTTGCAAGCCTTACAAAAGTAAATCTCCAAAAGCAGAGCCAATTAACGCTTTAGCCTATAAAATCCTACCAATAGTCAAGTCCTCCTACAACCAAATAATAGAAGTATTATTAGTGTTACTTTTAGTAAATTGTCTAATAAACAGCCTAACGCACCTGCCATTAAAGGCTGCCGCTGCCACTGCTGCTGCCTCACATCGATCAGACCAATTTCAGCAACTACGACGAGATAGTTTAGTCGATTTGCTTAATAAACGAATATTCAGTAGTTATTTTCAAGAAGTGGTTAGCGCTACGCGGCATTCGAATAGCGAAGAGTTCATAGGCATCGACAATGAATCGCCAGTCTTCGATAGTCGGCAACCTCACAGCATTAGCGGTTCAGCTTTCGGCTATAACGGTTTGCAGGTGCAACAGAATTTGGAGGAATTTGGTTCACCTAACAGTTTATTAAGGAGTCAAAACTTTAAAATTAGCCCCAAACCCTGCACGGTTGGCCGCATTGAGGGCACTTGCATGTTTGTGTGGGAATGCATAAAGTCAGAGGGCCGTCATGTGGGCATGTGCGTCGATTCATTTATGTTTGGCAGCTGTTGTGCACACAATTATACCGATAATATAGTACTGCATAATACATTTTCATATACGCGGCCCACTAAACCGGTTGGTATGGCTAGTGTGAATCATCGACCGCCACAACATCCACACCGACCAAGCATTAGGTAACGATTATAAATACTTTAAAGCAAGAAATCTCGTTTACAAAGAAGCTCATTAACGTGTTTTATAATTTTATAGTGGCATGACTACCATTGAAAGGCCTCATGGCGCAGGTACTTTGGTCATAAGGCCTTCAGGACCACACCATCAGAGTTCGTTAATGAAGCCTCAACATTTAAAACCTTCTTATGGCAGTACAAGTACCTTGGCAACTAGTACTACGACAGGTAGTCCTACGTCCCTATGGAGTTTAAACGGTTTACATGGAGATATGGAATCATCAGCCAGTATACCTTCGATATCAGCAGGTGGGTATTGTTTCGCGGAATTAAAGCAATTGTAACAAAACAAAAAGCCAATAATTTGGTTTCCTTCAATTTAGTTCATCAACAACACTGGCATTTATCCACAGAACCGAATTTCATAACCAAACCACGGCCGCCAAATTGGGAGAAGCCAATTACTCTTAGACCTAAACCTTCCAAACCCAGCAAGAAGCCACTCAATACTACATTAATATGGTTAACCATGCAACAGCAGCAGCAGCATACAACTTCACCACAGCCACCACTAATATTTAGCAACTATTCAACACGAAAACCTATTAAGTTACCAAAACCGACATCGTCAACATCAGCAACAACAACGACAACAACAACAACAACAACAACAACAACGAAGACATCTACATCTGCCACCTCCTTTTCGACGTCAACTCGTACAACGCCAACTAAGACAACGACTCTGAAACCTAAACCTACGGTATGTGAAAGAAACAAAATAAGTAAAACCTAAATGCTCTTAAGCTTACGATGTGGTGGTCATTTACTCTCTTTTTTTTCTGAGAAACTTTTTTGTGTACTTTGCACGCGCGTTAGGGATAATGATTTTAAGGCTTTAGGCGACATTTTATTGTTTGAAAATTGCTGATGAAAGATTGTCTATGGCTTACTCTCTGGGTGTGGTCTGAAATTCTTTTTTTCCATCCTCTTCTACCATTTACTAAGCAAAAGGTTGACTGACCATATATAAGTGTATGTACATATACATGTATATACACATATTATAAATATACATTACACAATACATGTATGACTGACTATATAGGAAAAAGGGAAGGCAGGGAAAGAAGTACGCATGTAATAGATTTTGTACAATTTCGATTAATAATAATGTACACATTTATGAGCAATTTAAGGCGGTCTAGATGACATTAAAAACTTCATTATAGTTTTCATTATCAGATGTGTTGAACCATTACAGGTAATGGCGCAAAATGTAAAACCATCAAAGTTTCCATCGCCTTATAGTACTACACGGCCCTACAGCAAACCTACCTCAAGCGCAAGTAGCAGTAGCAGTGGCAGCAGTAGCAGCATTAGCGTCAGCATCACCAGTCATAGTGGTGACAAAAATAATAGCAGTACAAGTTTCTTTACTGTGCCTTCCACAGACGCTATGACAAGTACTGTTACTTCCACAACAATAACAACAATGATAACAGCAGCCCCTAATATAAAACCTACAAAAAATACTCAAAGGCCGATAACATTACAAAGCTCATCTTCTATTTCTGGAAGCACCTCAACCTTCTCAGCACCTACTACTGAAGCGCAAAACTCCAGCTCCACATCACATACGTTACCATCGTATAGCCCCAGTACTATAGAAACTAACGAGATAGCGGATAACAATGACAATAAGGAACATATAATTAAAACAATTTCCGCGGCACGTGCAGGTTAGTAGATTTTGCAAAAATTTGCAAAGAAATAGAAAAACACATTTATGAAAATATTTTTAAAAACAAAAAAATAAAATAAATTTTCTAAAAGTAAAATAAAAAGTATGAGTTGTCATCACCCCTAGAAGAATCTTGATGGTCCTGTCCATTAATAACAGTAAATCTTATTAGTTGATTTGTAATAAGTTGATTTATTTATTGTTTTTTTCCTGCGGAAGACGAAGGATTATCATTTATATATTTTTCCCGTGGTCGCCTATGTACATGATTTCACTTTTACAATCGTAAGTGTCTGAAAGAACAAGCGAAAAAACTGAACAACACAGAAATACAACCAGAGGTTTGGTATGTATGTCGACTGTGTGCTGCCAACCTATAGGACACCATATTACATAGTGCTTACATTATCTTGTCGGTTGCCTGTATATTTTCTATTTCAAGTTTGCTTGCTACTAGTTGACAACATGCGTGGTATTTGTCAAGTTCCAATATTAGACCGTAAACGGATGGTCCGACTAAATAATATGCTAAACAACAGTACAACAGAATTGAAACGATTGTATATCAAAATTTAACCTCCGCAGCAAAATGTCAACTCGCGGAAAATGAGCGGTTTTTTTTCAAAAAAAAAAAAAAATGATTTCCGTTTCTCGCTTGATACTGACTGCAGTTTACTTGTCTATGCGAATGCTATTTTCCAGTTTTACCAGTGGTAATGTAAATGACTTGCAACTCGATGAACGAACCTTTAACACAAGACTAAGACCTTACTTTTCAAATCTCCCTGAGCTGGCTCTTTTAACTTGAATATCAAAATGTTTAGTTATTCCATTGTTCTTAACTAATCGTTTATTGTCCGTGTAGTTTGGCATTGGAATAATTTGCCGCTGGCTTTGAAATATTTTGATGATTTCTTAAATAAAAGGAAATTGACTCTGAATTGATCCTTGAATTTTGGTACATTTGTCTTGTTGTTGCTGAAAAAAAATAATTATTAAGAATTGTAACGGAATCTTTGTAAATCCTCACTGTCTGTCTGAATGTCTAACTACGGACTTTATTGTTTTTAGGGCCGCTATACGAAGACTGAAAGCTGTAGATACAGATGCACGTGTCATTGCTGGACTACCTAGCTCGGGAGATATGGGTTTCAAATTGTTGTATAGGGGGTTTCAAATTGTTGTCCCACGGGGACTTTACGAATGGCTACAATTGAAAGAAGTACACGTGCTTTACCCCCGTAAGAACAAACGGACAGACGAAACCTACGTACAGAACAAGCACGTCTTAAGCCCTGGGCCACTCTGTACCCTACCTACAGTCTCCTCCGGTCCATGCTTTCTAATGGCAAACAACGAGGTTGGACCCGCCGACCCCTAAACTTTCAAAAAAAAAAAAAAATAGAAGATAATCTATATCATGTTAATATTTTTATTTTTATAATCTTTTTGTTTTATTACATAAGATTTATTGGGTTTTAATAAAATTTTCTTATCCTTAGTGAATCTTTTATATTTGATGCTAAATTTATTCGGATAAAAAATGCATTTCATGTGGGTTTTGATAAATGAATTCGCAAAACGACACGTTGGCTGGGCTCCCTGGATGTTCAACGTATTCTTTGCTTTATTTAGAGTTCGATCATCAAACTTCCACGGCAACGTAAATTGCGACCTGCTTTAGTAGATGTTCTTGAGTTTAAAAACAATGTATTCTCATTTAATCTCGTTCACCATCCATCAAACAGAGAAAAATTACTGTTCTTGTCAGATAAAGTCACTTTTTAGTTTATCATTTGTTAATCCAGATAATTAGGCAAACTGTTTTCTTATATTTTGAAAAGTTTTTATTTTTCTACAAACGACACGAATAATGAATGCATTTTATGCACTACGCATAACACGTCACTGAATAGTTTTTATGTTCAAACGGTAAAACAATAACTTACAACTTATTGCACATTCATTTTTACATATAACATGTATGCAAATAATTTTTAGAAATCACGGAATTCATATTTTATTGACATGTAATTTTGTTTGTGTATATATGTGATTACTTTCTAAATTTAAATATGGTTATCAGATTTGATTCTTTGCAATCACTATTGCAAATGGAATATTTTTATAGCATAACATTTTTGTGTTGGAAGAACGTTATGATTTACAAAATTTCCATGATATCAAATGTTCGTCACTGTTTCAATCGTAATCTCTATCTTTTCCGCCTGACTCTATTTACTCTCGTCAAATTTTTCTTCTTTTTTTTTGTTTTCGCTCACATCTTCACTGTCAAAAGTTATCACGAACAAAATTAAACATGGCGTCAACCCAAATATAAAATTTTTCTCATGATCTTCAGTTCGATTCCTTTTTATGTTTTAAATCATTTGAACCACTGATCTTGGTGAACTTTATGAAAACCTGCAGCACAAACATTTTAATAGATATTTATTCAACCTTTTCCGCAATAATTCAAGTTTGAAATTTTCCTCTTCTCCTCGTTTATCGGGCTCACCATTCAACAGTTCTTCTTCCTCACAAGTTGATACAAGTTTACCTTCAGCATCATGCATTTATGAACGAGCGAGATTAACAACCCGACCTTCTACAGGGTTGTATTTGTAACTAATATTACAAAATATAACCACATGTTACAGGATATAGTGGTACAAGGTGATTACATCAGTAGTAGCTGTTCAGCCGCATTATATATATATGTTTGTATTATAATCTCTGTTCTACATGATAGTTTTCTATATATTTTAGTGTTATATTCATTGTCTAAGCCTTATACGAAAGATTTTTGAATCTCACCTTCCGAAAGAAAGTAAGAAAAATTGAAGATTGACTTTGTTTTTTGACAAATTAACATAATTGCCTTGTTAGTCACTAATTTGCTTATTATTTACGCGTTCTCTAATCCGTTGCAAACTGGAACATCTCGCACGAAAATGGCGCTCTCTTGATTGCAATTGTATTTCCATTATAATTCATCTCTTGTTGATTTGCTAAATTCTAGAAGAGGGAGATTAAAATTTACTTGGTCGCGCAATTCGTCTAGTCGTTCGACTTTTTATCATGGATTGCTGGAACACTCAGCTTCCTAAAAATGGCAATAAAAAGTTAAACCCTAACACGTATACTCCCAGTTAAAAACCACAGCCAAAAAAAGTAAAGCTTAAAGTCTAAATATGATCTTTTACTTTACAATTTACTGAAATAATTGATAGAATTTCTAAATATTCCCCGTGAAAATGCGGTACCGGGGAACTAACAGTAGACTAGAGTTGTTTTTTTTTTCATTTTTATACATTGTCGTGAAAATAAATTATTTCGCGATTTTTCGATAATTTTTTGATTTTTTTTTTTCTCACCTTATGTTTTTTCTTTATCTTTCTTAGAATGTGGTATACCGGTGTTGGCTCGGCCTGAAACTCGTATAGTCGGTGGTAAAAGTGCGGCTTTCGGTCGTTGGCCCTGGCAAGTTTCAGTGCGTCGAACGTCATTCTTCGGCTTTTCGAGTACTCATCGTTGCGGCGGTGCATTGATCAATGAGAATTGGATAGCTACTGCAGGTCATTGCGTAGATGAGTAAGTTTTATTTCTTCTGGATATTAATGAAACCGACTCATTTTTTCATTGTCATTTAGTTTGTTGATCTCTCAGATCCGGATACGTGTAGGTGAATACGATTTTTCACACGTCCAGGAGCAGTTGCCCTATATAGAGCGCAGCGTGGCCAAAAAAGTGGTACATCCGCAATATAATTTCTTTACGTACGAATATGATTTGGCCTTGGTAAAGTTAGAACAACCATTAGAGTTTGCTCCTCATGTTAGTCCTATATGTTTGCCGCAAACTGATAGTCTGCTAATAGGTATGAATGCCACTGTAACCGGTTGGGGTCGATTAAGTGAAGGCGGTACTTTGCCGTCAGTGTTGCAAGAGGTAAATCTTTAAGAGAAATTATTTTTCATAAATTATTATTATTATTATTATCCTTGTTCTTTATTATTATTATTATTATTATTATTTTTTCTAGGTCTCAGTCCCGATAGTTAGTAACGATAATTGCAAATCAATGTTCTTAAGAGCGGGACGCCAAGAATTTATACCCGAAATATTTCTATGCGCTGGTTACGAAACAGGAGGTCAAGATTCCTGTCAAGGTGACTCTGGTGGCCCTTTACAGGTGAAACTTTTTAATTTTTTTAATATCTTACAAACAGTGAGGCGTTATTGATAGTTGGTTTTCTCTTAATCGTTAAGGTCAAGTCGCAAAATGGCCATTATTTTTTGGCAGGCATAATTTCTTGGGGCATTGGTTGTGCCGAAGCTAATTTGCCGGGAGTATGTACACGCATCTCAAAATTTGTGCCTTGGATTATGGAAAATGTTACGTGATTAGCTGCTTGGTCGTCTATAAACGATGTAACTGTATATAGTTTACTTTGTGTATGAAAATTAATTAAATTGTTGAATATTTGTTTTATTTATTAAATTCTTATTTTTTATCTCTAATATTTTTTTTTAAACTATTTCAAAACGTTTGTTAAATTTAAATTATATGTGATTTATATTTATTTTATTTATAGTTAGAAAGAATTATTATAGAAACTATAAAATTTCTTCGATTACTTCTTACCGTTAAATGAATTTAAAGAGAATTTTTTTTTTTTTTTTTTATACTCGTCAAATGTAATGCAGAGATAACTCATCTGCCAAATGGCTGGCAGATATAAGTCCAATTTCTTATGCTTATTATTCCTGTAAAAATTAAAAATTCATTGCAAAAAATTCTTTAAATGTTTTGAGTTTTACCGCATCGCAAATAGTGAACACTAAATAAAGCGTCTACTTTGCGGCAAGTTGCAAAGTGAAGATTTTCAAAACACAAATGAGAAAAGCTAAAAACAGAATGGATAATATTGAAGAAGAACAAATAAAAACAGGTGGCGCGCCATTAAATACCCTATTCCGTTTCGCTTAATACAGTTGTTTACATAGCTTTTTTTCAAAATGAGAAGCTCGAAAAAGTGATCCGATTCGAAACAATTTCAATAGCATTCGTCCTTCGGCTAGATTTCATGAATATATTTCAAAAATTGGGGCCGATAGCTTGAACACAAAAACACAAGACGGACAGAAGGATGGACGGACGGACAAGCAATGTCAATGAAAATGATTCTGAATCGATCCATATAGTAAAATGCGCGTCCATTTCAAGTCCTTCTGCTCATTGCACACTTCTGCAAACATTTAATATACCCTCGCACTACAAGTGGTGTAGCGTACCAAGATAAATCCGCCACTATCGATCTCTAAACGATACGTTTGGTATGTTTTTGATTCCACAAGTCAGAAACTGCATTAAATGACATGAATATTCAAAAGAGCAAAAAAAAAGCACTTTGAGGTGCTATTAACATTCAAAATTGGCCGTCGCTTACATGCTTCATGTTATTTCACCTAATTTTAACTTACTGCTTTTATTTCACCGATCAAAGTAAGAAAGTAAGAAATTTCTGTCTATAGGGTAACATGTCTATTCTTGCTTTTCAAGACGGTTTTCGAAACTCTCGATTCTGTCCGAAAATATTTCATTGCTAGGTACTCTTACGAGAATTTTAAGCAAAAAAAAAAGGCGCATTTCAATTTTTCCGAAAGACTTCCACATTACCCCAGATTATTTTTCTTCTTTTCTCAGTCACGAAATTCCTTTTTTTTGTTTTAACTTTTTTTTTGACATTTCGATATTGTGGACCTAAGCAATGTAACCTCAATAGCGTAATATATTATGTACTTTTGTTAAAAAAAAAAAGAACAACAAAGCTATGAAAACTATTTCAAATTGCAACGAAACCACAAAGTGTCCTGCATCTGTTTCTGTGAATTTTAAATAATAAATTTCCCATAGTTAATGTGAATTATAAATTCAATAAATATATAAAAAATACTACTGTGTATAAAAAATATAAAAGTATTTTAAAAAAAAGTTTTTTTTCGTTAAAATCATTATTCTTCACTCTGAGAGCTTTGTCCAGTTCTTCACCACAATTTGTGATATATACAAGCTCCCTAAGCTCATCAAATATCATCTGAGTAATGTCTTCTGTAAATGTCTGAAAAATAGGCGTAAAAAGGTAAGTATCATAAGTATTTTTTTTTTTGGTTTCCCTTTTTTATGTTTTTACATAAACCCGAAAATAATTAATTGCTTCTAAGTTGATAAGATTCTCTCGAGTCAAAACAAAACTGCTTTTAAATTGAAATTACAGCCAAGTGAAAACATAAGTGTCTTAAATTGATCAAAATATATTTTGTGTATATGCAATAAGAAAATTTGATTTGACTTGAAATAATTTTGAGTCCAATACGCTATACAAACATAATTTATTGCACCTATTTTATGTAAATTAGTCAGTTTTGAAAACTTTATTGGATGTGTCAATAAGTTCTCTTTGTAAAAATTGGTTTGTTTACAGAACAAATCGGACGCGTTCCTTTTTCCCGCAATTTGATGTATAGATAATTTTGACTTTGGTCCTTGTAGGAAGAAGACTATTTACGAGGAAAAAAACTCGAAAGAAAGGTTTGCTTCATGACAATGTCCGTGCGTCTGTAGCAAAACCAGCCAAGGCAATGATCCTCAACTTTGACTAGGAAATCCTCCCGAATAAAGATTATTCTCCAGACTTGATGCCTTCTTAGTGCCACGTCACTCGAAATAGTTAGTTATGTATTGCAAATGGTTCAGATGTTTTAAAATTCAAAGTCCAAAATTATCGCTTGGTTTCTCTACGTTTCGTTTGAGTATTCCAATAAAAGAATTTTTGTTTCTATTTGAATTTTTATCCCTTGTTTGAGTCAGTTTGAATATCTTCCCAAACTTAGTCCATTTTTATATCCTTTACCGAAACATGAAATTTTTCATGTTGTGAAAACGTTTGCAATATTCAGGAGAAAGTTTCAGACACCACATGATGCACTTATATCAAATTCTGAATCGTCCGTCCGTCCAATATGATGTAAATGACCATGGATCGTGATGGTAAATATTACACTTCGATTATTTTGTATTCAAAATGTTTAAAGAAATTTAAATTTTATCAAAAAATACGGAGAGTTTATTGAAACATTTCTTATTAGAATAGTTCTAAAATATATTGGTCTAATAAGGCCGTGTTGAAATTCTGCATTTTATTAAAATTGAAAACAATATCAAAAAGTAGCTTCTACGTGTTTAGAGCTATGAAGTTTTTTAATTTTTTTAATCCGAAATGTCCCTTTTTTTTAGTAGTTATCTCTATTTAATATTTTTATTGTGTTCTTGCTAATTGTTATGAATCCTCCTGATTGTAGTGGATTACTACAACCGAACTGTTTCATATTCACTTGCGTCTCTATTATCTCTAAGTAGGTTGAGAACTGACGCATCGAATATATGCAGCTTGTAAGTCGTGTTATTAGATTAATGAATCGTAATAGGAAATACATGAAGTTAGAAAATTTGAATGAACTTTATCGCTAAAGTTTTAATTAAAACAACACAAGTGAACATAGTACTGTGCAACATATCACATCATTAACTCACCCAATACCATTTCGCTTAATACAGTTGTTTATATAATGATTTTTTAAATAAAATGTTACGTGGAAAGTGGTCGAAAAAGTGATCCGATCCGAACCATTTTTAATAACGTTAGCTCTTGAGCCAAGACATGTTAATGTAACAAATTTCATCATTAGATCATGTCACCCATCGTAAAATAAATTTCAATTCATCAATGCATTGAACAGAAAGGAGCAGATTAGCTGAGAAAAACAATGACTTAACAATGACAATTTGTCAAAAATCAGCAATTCCAAGCCGTGCTTACTCAGAGCTCAAACCCGTGGATCCATAACCAAAAAATTACAAAACGACACATTTGTTTGCAGATGAATTGAAAAATTATTCTAACGAAGTCTGTCATATATCCACACAAGCAAAGAAAACTAACTATGAAAGGTAAAGCAAAGGAACAAAAATATGTAATTTCAACGAGATCGCCCCACTTTGAGTGGAAAAGCATCGAATTCTTATGAAATGGGCAACACATTATGCGACACTTTTGCTTAGTACCAAGTAATATTTTTATATCAATCTAGTCAAAGTCGGAGACTTTTGTACAACGGAATAATATATATTATACTAATATAGCCAAGGGGTCAGGACAGCAAAATTAATGCAGCAGTTTGGAATTGCTATCCAAAATATTTCGTAAAACATGCCGAGATGGAGCGCGGATATGTGTATATGTTCTTCAAAAAGAGAAAGGCGTTTAAACGAAGAAAGACAGCTACAAATTCATGAGAGGTTTTGACGTTCAAGTTGCCATCAAGCATATCATTGAGAAGTTACTATAGCAATTCTTTCTATAAAATCTTTTCGTCCTCACCAAAACCAGAACATAATAACGCCATTAGATCATTGTCACCTATACGTCGCAACTTAAACATTCGAAGAATACGATTCAAGACAGATTGAGAAAATGATAATCGATCTATAAATCAATTCTGAATCGGTTGATGTTATAAAATGCATACTCTTTATCGAGGTAATGTAAATTCGGCAAATCATTAAATAAAGAGAACAGTTTTTTGGTAGTTTCGCTTATCATAACACGCGATGTTTTCTTATCTTTGATTCTAAGTTTTACCTCGCCCGTGCTCTCAAATAATTTCAAATAAGTTTAGGTAATCATGCGAGTGGGATAAGTCAGTAAATAAATAAATAAAAAAAGAAAATATTCTTATAAATTCATTTACAAATTGTTTAATGTCTTAATTTTACTACGTTAACAATGGAAAAGCTTAGAGAATAAAGTCGCAAAACTCTTCAAGCAGTCACTGTTTTTGGGCTTTACGTTGCACGGTAATCGTGATGGAATCATAATCTTCCATAGATCCATTAAGCGGCTGCTGATTTGGACAATTGAATTAGTTGTGTAGCATGCGTTACACTTACAGCAAAACAAGGCATTACATTATTACAAAAATATTAAAATAGATTCGGACAATTGTATTAGTGGTGTAGCATGCGTTGCATTTACAAAATTTATAAGTAAAGCCCCGCATAATTATAATACAATAATAATAATAAAATAATATAAATACAATATAATAAAATGATATAAATATAAGTATATGCCAGTTTATACATAAAACATAAAAACAATATTAACACATTAATTATGTAACTGTACCGAAAACGACGAAACATTTTTAACCTGTTCCTCCTTCCAATTCTCACCGCTCAGCGCCAACCGAATGATATAGCTCAAAAGATGTCTTCTGTGATCTATACCATTCGGGCACGTTCCGTTTAGTTAGAAGAAGGGAACACGGCCCCTAATGCTCGTCATCATTTTCATTCCTATGTTATCTTTTGGCATATACTCTTGAAAAATTTGATAGAATAATTTATAAACTACCTTAAAAGCTGCCTGCATTTCGCCTTTCAGGAACATTGGATGTAAAAAGGTGCTGGTTTCGATTTCGACGTCTTTGTTCGTAGCTTGGTCACTGTGAATTGTGAAGTCGCTCAGACACTGCTCGCATCGCAATTCATCCCTAATGACCTGGCCTACTGCTTATCCGGTCAGTAGCCGTAAGTATTCTTCTGCTTGCTGCGGTGTCTGGATCTCTTCTATATCTTCAAACCCCTCCCCGTCTAGGCCAAAGAGTGGTAACGCTTCTTTGGCCGGTTTTTTGACGCGGTAGTCGAGTAGCTCCGTTAGTTGGTAATCGTCGTCAGTCGTAGGGTTTCTATAAAAGTCGGCCTGCATCCTAATTAATCTACGGGATAGCTGCTCTACATCCCATGCCGATCTTGTCCGTCTTCTGTTCATATTACACACGAACCTTTCTATCAAATCTTGACTTACCCTGTACCCTTTTATTGGGACGTCGGGGTAAGTCTGAAGCAGCTCGTCTATCATGACGGTGAACTGCGTAATTGTCGCCACTGTTTCCACTCCTATTAGTTGCGTTTCGAATTCTTGGCGGAAGAATTCTTGAGCGGATCGTAGAGTCTCCCTGTTTTCTTGCCAATTTGAGACGTTTTGCTCGTTCCGGTGGAATACGTTCGCCAGTTTGGTGACTGCCTCGATGTAGTGGCACGTCCTTGTGGCCGTCTGGTTGCGGACGCTTTGCGCCTTGATCGCCGCTCCCAGATGCGCTGACGTCGCGTTACTGAAGAAGGCGAAGCTGTCTGGGAAATTCATTGGTTTCACGACTGACGGTACTGCTCCTCTTCGTACCCAGAAGTTGCTCGACTCTTTGCGTTGTTCTTTTAATGTAGATATTAAATGAATATCATAATTTGGGTCGCCCCTCATCCTACGATAGTGGGAGTCGACCAAGGGCGCGTAATCGAAAATCCGCCGTACTTTGTAGGAGCATCCTCCTTCTCTTCTTTTCATATATATGCCGTTTCGGAAACCGCGGAGGGTTATGCGAGTGGCAGCGGATCGGTCACATATGACGGCTCTCAATTCCAGCCCAATCACTTCCACCAAATTAATCCGGTCTTTAAGCAGGTCTTGGGCACCACCACGGCTTTGCACGAAGTTGTGAGTGCTTAGTAGCATGTTGACCAAAGATGGAAAGAATTTTATATAAAATAACTTTGCTTCATTCATATAACACTTTTTTGGTGAAGTTGAACGATGAATGAAAAAATCAATTTTTATTTGATTGGGAGTTCGTTTACAATTTTATTTCTTTTTTGTTCAAACACTATAATTAAAAAATAATTCACAACTTTCCTAAACAGTTGATTATTATTTTCTAATTATAATATTTTTCGCTTCGTTTTCATCTTATACATATAGATACTGCTAAACATCAGTTATGCCAACACTTTACAATTTCGTTTCAATGATCTTGTCCTTACATACAATAATTGCTCATTCAATTTTCAAATTTGCTTTTACTTTTTTTTTGGGAAAATAGCTTCTTTAGCCTCATCGTATAAATCGTAGAAAAGATACTTTACATCTTCTAAAGATGTAGGGAACTTATTAATCGGCTCTATAGGCACTTCTTCCCCGGGCTTAACACCTTTTACAAAATTATAAGCGATGGCATAGCCTTTACGTGCCTGGTACAAAGCATCCTGGGCAAATTGTTCGGCCTGCCGTGGATAACATAATGAGGCCACTGCCCCAGCACCAACAGTTGTGTATAGGAATTTTTTAATAAAACCACCCCGAGCGCCAAATATAAAACCTGCCAAACCACCGATCGCTATTGCCCCAGTTCGTGGCAGTATGTTTTGGGGTTCGTTTAGATAATCAACGGTAGATAAGGTATGTTGCTTAGCAATGTGGAGATACTCATCTATATTGGCTTTTTGTTGACTTGCCATGTGTACACCAGCTTGAATTTCGGAACGTATTGCTTGTACGGCTTTTTCCAAAGTTTCGCGAGCAGCCGACGGTTTTTCCGGATGCGGTGAACGCTCGGCTCTGCAAATAACATATTTTGAATGTTCTAAATTTATGCTTTCTTCAAAAAAACAATAATTCACTTGTTGTATGAGTGCAAGGGAGCGTATAAGGGCAAATCGCTAGGCCTGCATTGATAATGACTTAAATCAGTGCTGGCACGGCTAGGTTCTGATGGTGTTTTCTTGTCCTCGACTTTTTGTACAGCCACTGCAGCTAGCAAACCCTTTATGGTCCAAAGTTCAAGCTTTCTAAACATATTTTTATATCAACAATTGATTGCAATATTTTTTGCACCAAAAAGATTTATAATTTTAAAATAGATTTCCAAAATTTTGCTCCCCCAATAACGAAAAAATAAACACACGAATCACCTGTATTGCATAACGTCTAACAATCAATTGTAGTTAAAATTGTATATCACGTTTTCCTAAAGAACAGGGTGATTTATATGAAAGGGTTACCACTATAAAGCAAAGTTAAACAAGGAAATATCCAAGTTTTATTAAAATGTTGTTTAAAGCAGCTTACTAGTTATTTTACTTTCCTTTTGGAATTTAAATTAATTTTCCTAACTTCGCTTGGCGAAAAAGAGAATAAGTTGGACAAGAATCTATCGGACACAATGTTTTAAAAGATTGTAAAATACAGTTATATATAGTTCAATTCAATAACGTATAAATTAGCTGTAGGAGTTTCAGATATTTAATCCATTGAAAAGAATATAGTTGATTCAATAAACTCTTTTACGTTTCACCAGAAAATCACACCAAGATCCCTCCCTTATTTGTATGGGTTTATTTTGATTCACAATCTGAAATTTTGGAATTTCAGAAATTGCTTTTAATCTGCTTAAATTTTGTGACACGAACGAAAACATCTATTTTAATTAAGGAATAAAATTTTAAAATTATTCTTTGAAATAATATAATGTAGTTGTAAAATTTTAAGAATAATTTTTAAATTTGAAATAAATATTCTTTATATTCTGCAAAATAATGTATTGCACAAATCAAAAGATTTATAATAACACATTTAAAAATAAAATAGAAAAATAACTTTTAAATTTAAGATAACTCGTGTTGTTTTCTCCTTTTTTTGGTTTTTGTAAATCTTTTGTGCGACATATTTATTTATTTAATTACAAGTCAAAATACAATGCAATTCTCAACTGCGTTGGAGTTTTTAATAATAATAATAATAAGATTAATAAAAATAAAGCCGAAAGCCTTAGATGCTAGTGCTTTAAGACTTTAGTCTTAGATTTTATTCTCTGGCTAAATTTAAATAATAATAGTAATAATAATAATAATACAGTGCAAAACAAGACAGCTTTGAGTCTTTCATGGAACGGGCAGTTTACGTGTAAAAAACACGACAAGAGAATGGATCAATTAATTTTTCTAACTTTGTTTTTTAGGCTTAAAAGTATAATTCAACAAGTAAGTGTTATAATAATGTTTGAAGTTGGCAACCCTAACAGTTGTTCTCTCAGTCTTAGCTTAGCTTCTCTGCTGTTGTATTATTCTCTTGCGAATAGCGTAGTAAATCATTGACATTTCTTATTTGCGTTAGGAAATGAGTGCTGCTGCTCTCTTAGCGTGCGGCAGTTGATTTTTGGAAATTTATTTGTTACTATAACAAAAGTTTGCAAATAAATATGAAAGGATCACATAAACGATTATTGATGAAACAAAATTTTGTAAAATATTTAAATATCAAACGATATCTTTTCACAAGAGCAACATAAATTAAGTGAAATGTTGTTGCTGCGTCTAAGCAATAGCAGTATAATAAAAAAAAAACCGCAAGACGCCCTCGAAATTTACTAAATACTCCCACCTAACGAATGCAAATTCAAGTCGACTAAGCCAAAAATAAAAAAACAAAAGAAAAAGAAACCTTCTCTTATAAGGTGAAACACTTGGAGAAAATCATCACTTTATGACTAATAAAGCATTTAAGAAACGATGTGAATAATTACCAATAAAACTTAACCCGCTTTAGTTAACACTTAATGCAGGTAAGTCAATAAACGAAATATTAGCTTTTGACTATAAATAGGAAATCGAATTCTTTTATGTTTTGCAGATAAATCACATTCAAACCTTCTTAAATTAGACCAACGGAAATTCCGAACTTATTACACAAATATATTTATGTATTTGCATTGGTGGTTTATGTGAGGCAATAACCGCAATAAATGTAAGTGCATTGCAAGGCAATTATAAAACTTGGCCATTGCGTTATCAATTATTGTTGATAATACCACACAAGTGTAAAAAGTTTCGATGGAGTCTACTAGTAAAGCTGTTTCAAAATTTAGGTAATTATAAGAACATTTGTAAATGTCGTGATTAACATCAGTAAAAATAAGGAGTGTTTCGTTAGCTACGGCAATTATGTTATATACATCATCTACTCCTAAGTATGTATACTATATCTTATTTGTTATCATATTTTTATATTATTCATATTTATATTGACAGTTGTAGAAAATAAGAAAGTTATATTCTGTTCTTCGCCTTTTCAAATTTCGGAATAATTGTTCTCATAATTTTGATCGTTCAATACCCTATGTAAATGGTAACCAATGCTCGAATGAAAGCTCACGAGTGAAGAAAATTTATTTAGTTTATTAGTACATTATTGTTTTAGCTGATAGATGTGTGATGTTTATATTAATTTGTATATAGTTTTCTTTTTTTTTCTTCTTAACTTTGATAGAATAAGCTTTCAAATTTTTTATCAATTACGACCGGTTAGCATGAAATCCTTATTTAAATTTATTTGAGCGAAATTGAATAAAATAATCTTATTTTTTTCTTTTAGTGATGTTGACGAATATGGCTTCAAACGTAACGAACAGTTCGATTACAAATCGTATGAATTGTTTATGTCTAGCTACTTGAAAACATTAGCCAAACGTCGCATTAAATGGGAAAGGGTTTTACAAGAAAATATTGATCTCACCACTATTACAGCTAAACTGAAACGATATATACGCAAAGGTATTCCAGGTAGGTGAGACATTATTCCAATTTTGAAAAATCATTTAATTTTTAATATTATCATAATTGGTTAATATACAGGTCCTTACCGTCCTAACGTTTGGATGAAAATTTCGGGTGCTTACAAATTGCAGCAACGCTCACCGGGTCTCTACAATAGTTTGTTGAAGGAAACAAACCATGAAAAAGAAATCAGTGATTCCATATCAATTGATCTACCTCGAACATTTCCGGACAATATATTTTTCGACTCCAAAAAAGAGCGCCTTTATAATATTTTGGTAGCCTACGCCCATCATAACCGTGAAGTTGGCTATTGTCAGGGTTTAAATTATATCGCCGGTCTCTTGCTGCTGGTAACCGATGACGAAGAGAAATCATTTTGGCTTCTGAAGCATATGATTGAGAATATAACACCGCAATATCATACAAAAAATATGGCAAATTTATTAAGAGATATGGCGGTATTTAAAGAATTGATAATTAGGAGAATACCAGCTGTCAATAAGCACATCGAAAAATTAGGTGATATATTCATGAAGCATTTAAACAAATGGCATTTTTTGTTGACTTCTCCTCCTATTCTATCTTGTAGGATTACCTTATGCTGTTATAGCCAGCAAATGGTTTATATGTATATTCGCTGAAGTATTGCCTGCTGAAACAGTATTCCGTTTATGGGATTGCGTTTTTTCTGAAGGATATAAAGTAAGTGAGAAAATAAACTGAAGCACAAAAGTGTTTTTAATAGGCAGCAGTGAGTAACGCTCAGGTCCAGCTCCATCTAATTAAAGACTAAAGAAAAAATCGGAAAAGCTAAATTTCATTTGTCTATAGTGTTAGGTGCGCGTGACTGATATTTACCTTCTTTGCGGAATACATGTGAAAACTTTTATCGTGCATCTGTTGTAGTTTATGTGTAATGGGTAAAAAGAAGGATGGATGTTCCCTTTTGTATCTTTTGTTAATTAACACAAACCTTATAACTACATTAATTCATCCTACAGAACAAAATTCGTACACCTAATAATACGTCAAATAGCTACTCGATTTGGTCCATTCTCTACACCAAGTTGCGTGCAAGAACTTTCAGTGCTTTTATCAATTTTTAAGCCGTTAGGTTTCATTTTTGCCACAGTTCTCAATATAGTCACCAAAACGTGAGACAACCACAAGCTCACTCATAATAAATGCAAATTGAAATAATTTCAGCAGAAATCCGTTTTAGAAGTTTCCATTTACAAGCTTACTTTTCATTAATGCAATATTTCCGTCATTTGTACCTATTGAACCAAAAGTAACATTGTCTGTTAGGGGGAAAAATGTCTATTTTTTTCATATGATCACGATGAGCAATCGCCCAACCCTGTTCCTTGTACAGTAGGCATTTTTAATTAGTGAAGTAATCGGAGAGATATCGGGTTTTTGAGAACGTGTAGTATTCATTAAATTGAGGTAAATGGGACCACTTTGCCAAATAGCCGTAGCATTCATATCTTGAAAATTTATATTCTACAACACGAGGGAGGAATTTGTCGTGAGCGCAAACCGAATTTAATAAAACATTTTTGTTTAAGGGTGTTTGTCCCGTGATTGCATAAGAGTCTTTCGAATTTCCGCTTTAAAATACTGTGTCGTAACGTAATCCTGAAAAAAGCGAACGAAAATGACACACATATGTGAAAGATCGGAAATATATGTTTGATCAGCATAACAATTTAAGTTAATTTAAGCATGTCAAGCATGTTCAGTTATTTTACACAGATCATGTTTTCGGGCAGACACAATCCGAAAAAAACGTACTTTGTAGGGGATAACCTACAACAAAAAAGTTCTTCAAAATATTTTTGCGAATAACTTACAATCAAAAGCTCTTCATAAGGATATTTATTGGAGGTTAAAAAATTCAATTAATCAGTCCACTGCGCTTGTTCATAACAAAATGCTATATTCACATATTCACCTTAAGTAGCAAATAGCTAAAATTCACTTCAAAAAAGGTGACACACTTTTTAAATGTTTCTTTTAACTTTTCTTTACAGATAATTTTTCGAGCTGCTTTAAATATGTTTTTAACGCACAAGACGGCCATTTTAGCTTGCGATGATATCGGAGCTTTGGCGAATTTTTTCCGTGAGACTTTAATACATGACGATATTGTAACCAACTGCCATACCTTCTTGCAAAGTATGTTTAATTTGCGTTTGAAACGCAATGAGCTAGAAGGTCTACGCAAAATATGTGTAGGACGTAATAATACTTAAAAAGAAAGATTACGATATTGTTAGTTAGTGGAATACTACGAGTTGTTTCCAAAGGAAATGAATATTTATACTCTTCCACATATTTACCGTACATGTAATTGGAATTTTTAGGAAAAATTCAGTTTTTTTTTTTTTTTTTTTCATAGATATCAACAAGAATTGTTGCATCAGCTGTGCATAGGGTAACGCCGTCCAATAGAAAATAAACATCGCCTAAATCGAAAGCATAAATTCCAGAATAAAAACAAATAAGCAATATAGTGCGGCATCCCCACTTGGTCGTTTAAGCCCTCCGAAGTCAAGCGATTCAAGCATCCGCTCATTACAATGGTCGAACCAGTAGCATTTCCGTAAAAGCATAGCCCCATTGCAAGGTAGTTTCAAACTGTCTCTCGGCCATTTTTTTTGATTTTCTGAACTCACAGATTTTGCTTCTTTACGTGCATAGACAGACACGTCAAAACGAGCCTTATCGCTCAGAAAAATTTTATTTAAAAAATGGTTTTTCTACTTGGTTCCATGCCAATTGTTGCTCATCGAAAAAACAGTTGTACGTTGATAGTTAAAAAATCTCGCTAAATCTAAAACAACATCTGTTGTTCAAATACTGTGCGCATATTTCCAATACTAATGTCAGCAGATCGGATTTCTTAAGCTGTTTGAGGCTCCAAAAAAAATTTGTTTGTGCCGACATCTTAAGCCGATACGTCCTATGTGGAGGGAATGTTCATCCATAGCCAACCGGGTACGATTGTGCAATGTACCCGCATATTCAAATACAACATTGGGTAGAGGAGACAATTTTTCTGTATCACCTAACTATAAACTGTTGTGAAACGACTATAAATACCCAAGGTGGTTAAACGCCAATAAAACGTTGACAGAGCGGTTTTGCGAGGAAAATGGCGTAGGGGAAAAGTATATTGGATGCTTGACAAATTGGATCTGCTTGCTTCAGAGAGGCTTGAAAAAGTAATGAAGGAGATATAATTCCACACCTCCCATTAATCGCAGGCCCGATTATTTCTTGTACGACCGACCATGTTTACATCATCGGGCGATAGGGATACGCAGTATTCTTTCTTCCGTTTGAGGCAAGTAGAATTAGATGTCTCATAAAGTGTACATATTGCATTTGGTGTCGAGTTTGTCTGTTAATGGAATTCTTACGCTTGTAAAAATCGAGATAGAAAAAACAATTTTGCCTTTATAAAGATCAATTTTATGATAAGATCTTAAAAAATTGTGTTATGGGAATATTGCCAACAACTTACATTTGCGGGGCTGTAAGCTGCGTAAGTCTTTGCACAGTGTAAGATTTCGACGTGAAATGGGACCCAACTGGGTTAATTACCCGAAGCTTAAGAAACTTTATTGTTGCTATATAATTACTTGACACGATAGGCGTTGTCTTGAATCCCCAAAACGTCCCTATTGCAACTTTTCTATTTAAAAGTCCTTCTTAGTGGTGGTCTAGACGTTTTTCATTACAACGTAAATTCTTAGATGGATGTTGTAGAGCGTTTATAAATTAGTTCAATACGAATTTAACTTACTCACTTGTTCAGTATAGAAACACCTTAAGCAAACTCTAGGAATTGTCTTTGTTTCGTAAGTGAAATGTTTTCCTTAAATCTAATTAATAAAATAGTTGTAATTATTTATTTTCTCGTTTATAAGTGTGATTTTTATATGTATAAGTGCTACCTAGTTATTAGTATATAAAACTTTGAGAAAATCAAAAACAATGACACAAAAATAAACGAATTTTAGCCAAAGCTAACCTGTATAAAGATAGCAAGAAAAAAAGACTTGTATACGAATAACTAAGCAATTTTTCCTAATAGCCAAAAAAGAAAAAAAATCGATGTCGGCAGAATCATTGTCAACTTAGATAGACGTTTGTTGACATTCTTAGCTTAACCTCAATGTGTGTTAAACGAGCTTTCAATACCAATCTTGCTTTGCTAGTACTAATTTCTCTATGAACAAAAGCTTATGTTTATCTTGTTTAATATTAAATTTAATTATTTTTGTATGTAAGCGATTTGTAAAAAAAAATTACTTTTTATTAGATATTTTTACATTTTTTAACAGGATTACGATTGTACATTAAAGAAACGTTAGAATTTTATTTTTCTCCTGTCGTTTACTTATGTTATTATTTTTAAGTCAATTGCAGAATTTGTTGCTTTAAATAAACCAAATATTCAAAGAATGATAACAAGAAGAAAAGAAAAATTAGAAAATAAAAAGAAAAAAAAAGAAATGAAAACAAAAACGAAATAAATAATACAATTAATCTCAATGGAAGACTAGTTAGCATTGTTTGCAAAAAAAAGGAAAAACAGTTTTTATCTAAAATAATTTAAGGGCCGCCACAATGGGCTCCACATATCGGTTCTGATGATAAAGCCAACGAAGTCAATAAGGTTCGTCGACCGGGATGAACTCCCAGATTTTCCCAATTAATCCAAGATAAACGAGCTGTTAAATCTAAACGACAATTTTATGAAAAATCTTGTATTAAATGTTACGTCACATCGTTTACCACTTGTATTCCAGTTAGCTCGGTCCGCTTTAATTTCACCTCGCAAGCATTTCTCTACATATGTCAATGGGTCGTAGTCGGTTTGCAAGACTTCCCTTAGTAATGATATGTAGGCTATGGCTAACCGCAAAGTATCAATTTTGCTTAAACGTTTCTCATACGGAAAGGTAGGAACATGAACACGTAATTCATCGAAGGCGGAATTTATGCTACTGCACTTTTTTAAAACCATACGGATAAGATAAAAAAATATATGATATGATTTCAATTATTTTGTGACCTCGCAAGACTGATTTAATATCAAGAGTTTATATATGAAAGGAGCATTTCGTATACCCAGTTGGTGCCGACCTCTGGATTCGTTTCCTTTCACGTATATTCGCCTGTTGCCTTTGAATTTTATACGGCGATGTATTATAACTATTGCCGTGGCTGTTGCTGCCAGTGGTTGTAGTAGCCACCGTACTCGAACTGCCGCATATTAAACCTGACGCATTCGAACCTAAATTGATGTTCGTGGAAGAATCCAAAATGCTTTCTGAAATGTAATATATGTTAAATCTGTAAAAGTAGATTTAAGTGCAAAAGTATGTTTGATGTTACCGCCGCTATGTTGTAAATATTGCTGCTGTAGTTGCCTGAAGTTGTTGGTTGACATTCGCAAATTTCCGTTTCCATTTCCTACGCTATTTGCTCCACTGTACACGCATGAAGGTAAGTCATTGATAACATCATCATCGAAATTGTGAAATGATAAATGGCTGAAAGAAAAAAATATGCCAATAAGAGCTTTTTGTAAGCATTAAGCTCCCAACCGTTGAAAGACGCTTTTTCTAATGCTCAGCCTTGCAAACCGTACTTTTGTACTATGTCTCTATTGCGATACGATGTAGCCTATGTTTTCCTGATACTCTGGTATTGAGTTATATTCAGAAATCATCATTTGATGAATTATTTAATAATTATTACAAAAGCAACAATTTTCATTCTTTCAAGGAAAGGTAGAAAGTAACCTAAATTAGATAAATGGTTACAATTCTCATCACGAGAGCGTAAAAGTTTCTGCTGCATTAATGTAATCGGGACACAATGAATGGGACGGAGTAAATCACACGAAAGTTTCGGAAAGTTTTGTGGTGTAGTTAAATTCGCTGAAAGGCCACTGAGTAACATAAATGTGTGCACATACCGTGACCAGGTGCCATTAGATACCAGGCAGGTATTCAGGATAAATATGCAAAGTCATTTGGCAGATATTATGAGTATTAAAGGACTACCGGATCAGTTCCCTACTCATCTGTAACATTGTGTCCTTGAACTAGTATAACATGGAGCGTCGACTGAAGTGTTCGCGTTTCCTGCCGTAATTGGATTAAGCTGCCTTAATATAAATCCATATTAAACATCTTAAAGGCATCCATCGGAGCTATCATCGTTGCTAATGACTTCAAAAGAAGAAAAGAAAGGAAACTTAATACTTGAAACAAGACCGTAAGTGCTTCAAAATCATTTAAATAAAAGTTTTTGCAAAAATAGTTTAGATCAGTGGTTTTCAACCTGTGGGGCGCGCCTCTTAGGGGGGCGCGATACTTTTGCAAGAGGGGCATGTAACTGTTTCCAAAATATCATTTTCAAATACAAATCAAAAAAGTCAAATAGGTGTCAAAAAAATTAATCAGCAGTATACGTAATCCACAATCCTCGCCGCGGAGTTTTGGTGTACAAATGCTAAACCATCCAATTCATACTCTTCTTCGAATCGAAATATCTCGCTTTCAACAATTTGTTTTTTAAAGGGGGGCGCATTAATTTTTTTTTGAAAAAGGGGGGCGCCGAACTTTTTTTTTCAATCATTCACATCATTTGCTCATTGGAATCTTTTAAGTTTTTAATTGACTGTTGGCTGTTTCTACTCTCTTGTTGTAATGTAGATAAATGCATTATGTCCATAGAGGGATTCAGTTCTTTTTAATTATGTTTTCAATCTATGTATAAGTTCCTACTAAGCATTTTCTATATCATTTGGAGAACTTAAACTATGAACTGACTATAAAACAGTCTACGACAGACTTATTATTTTATCTAAAGAGCATGATGCGTGCACTCATATAATTAATGAAAATTGTTGTAAATAATTGAATTTAAATAGAAAACGAAAAGTATGTAATAAATGATTTAAAATGAATTATCTATTAATGTAATGAAACAATTTCATGAAAATAAATTTTTAATGGCCTCTTAAAAATACCTTCGATACCTTGATTTTTATAGCCGCTACTGAAACGTGAAAGTAGTTAAATTGTGTCAATTTATTTGCAATACGTGAAAACACGTGAATATGGCCAGATAAGTAACGAATAATTTGCCTTTAGCTCCTTATTGTCAAGTTTAATCGAGGAAGAAGCAAATATTTGCTTGCAAGAGGCCAGAGATCGGAAACGCGTTTAGAGAATATTAAGAAAATGGTTTTTACGTTAGTACGGATATCGTACGGCAAAATATATGACGCGCTGAATGTTTCGTTAGTTACGGCTGGTCCCGCCGGTTAATCAGACCGGGAAATTTTTACGGTGCAACTGTCGCATATGTACGCCTAATTTTCGTAATTAGATTAATTTAAAGCTAATTTTAAGAAAAAGTTTTGTTGCGTTAAATTGAAACACCTTGTCCTTATGGCAACGCATATGTTACGTATGCCAGGCACAGAACGTCTTAAAATACTTCAATCCTTCATTATACCAAGCAATTCAGAATCATTTTGTGAACGTTAGTATACTTCCAGAAGTACAAATCAGCGAAAGATTTTGAACCAATTTAGTCGATCTGTTTGTCCCTGTCAATCCGCGCTTGCAATGATCGGATAAACATTGAGAAAGGAAGCTGCAAATTGGCATGAAAAACCTTACTTTGCTGCCTTAAGCACACCAGGCCCACAATCGTCAAAAACTTATTTCTTATAATTTGTAGTAGATATTGTTGTCAAAGTCGCTGCAAACCTAATTAGTTCAGCGAAGTGAATTTTGAAACATCTTTGCATTCTCATGTTTGAATTTAAGTCAATGGGTGGCGAGGTGAAAACAATTTTTTTTTATGGCTGTCTTCTCAATTCTTCCGGTGGGCCGTTGTTCCAGGATATATGAATGTTTTCTTCTTTGTAAAATTTGTAATGTAGGGCATAGCTTTTGTTCACTTTACACGTGTGTTCACAAAGTGTTCACATGTTTTTAACAAGCATTTAACTATTTTTCCCAATTATTTAAATTAATGTTAAACAAATTTTGATATTTTTACCATTTACAACTTAGCTTCGGTATTGAGAGGTTCTACCGATAGATACATTGATGACGATGAATAACACATCCGACCTAACAAATGACTCTAGTACTCTGCTATTGGGTTTAAAGGTAACATCGCGTAATAGCAGTTATGTAATACCGGGTCTATACGATCTAAGTACGGAAGATACTAATTGGGTGTTGACTTCTTCTTTCATTATATTCACAATGCAAACCGGTAAGTTTAAGCATATTTTTTTACCTCTCATACTTCACATGAATTTATTGTTACAGGCTTCGGTATGCTGGAATCTGGTTGCGTTTCCCTCAAAAATGAAGTCAATATAATGATGAAAAATGTGATTGATATTGTGTTGGGCGGCTTTACGTATTGGTTGTTTGGTTATGGTATGAGCTATGGACGTGGTCCCTTATCGAACTCTTTCATAGGTATTGGGGATTTTTTATTGGACCCTCCAGTCAATGACCCTCTTATGGGCCAAATATTTGCAGCTTTTCTGTTCCAATTGTCATTTGCTACAACGGCCACGACAATAGTCAGTGGTGCTATGGCGGAAAGGTAAAAATATCATGTGTTTTCATGACTGCTTATATCAACTTAACGTCTCGTGTTCCAGATGCAATTTTAAAGCCTACTGTTTGTTTTCTTTTTTAAACACCATTATCTATTGCATACCTAGCGGCTGGGTGTGGGGTGAGCATGGCTTTCTAAATCAACTGGGTGCCGTAGATATTGCTGGCAGTGGTCCTGTGCATCTTATCGGTTTAATTGCTTAGGCCTTCTAATCGGAAGTTTAACTAATGACGTTTTTTATGTAGGCGGTACGGCAGCTTTTGCTTCAGCTTACATGTTGGGTCCCCGTATAGGACGCTATTCTGATGGTTATGATCCTTTGCCTTTGGGGAATCCAGTCAACGCTTGTATGGGTCTATTTGTTTTATGGTGGGGCTGGTTGGCTTTCAACTCCGGTAGCACTTATGGCGTTAGTGGGGCGAAGTGGCAATATGCTGCTCGAGCTGCCGTCATGACCATGATGGGATCTTTCGGTGGAGGTATCATCAGTTGTGGGTAAATTTTAACTTTCCATTTATGTATGGGTATTACTTTAAAGAACTTTTTTTGCCCACTGCTAAAGAATCGGTATATACCAGATAGATTCTCTCTTTTATAAAATTCGCAAAAGCGGTAAGCGATATCTATATCTAATCTTCCGTAGCAACCGTGCCTATCATAATTGCCTTTTGCGTCTGCCTATCCATTATTCATCGCCAAAATACATATTGAAAATTAAAGCTTCAACCGATGGCCATGGGTGAAAATCGTAAAAGGGCAATAGACAATACAATGCTTGTTTACTTATATCTGTTGGTCTAAAAATTGACACCGGGTCATTAAAAAAACAAAGATGGGTTTGATTAGTCCCCAAGTCCATACTATAAAGAGAAATTTTATCTTATAGTAGATGCAAACGTATTTCGCAGTGTTATGAAAATGTTTAATGCTGCCGAAGGAATTCGGCATTTTCGTGTACTACTTTGGAGTAGTGGCTATTCAAAAATTCGGCTCAAGGCGAATATAATTTGCTTGCTTTTTAATGTTTATAACAACGTTTTAGTTATTCTCTCTGGCGACTTAACGGTCGGATGGACATTATGGACTTGATTAATGGCATATTAGGCTCTTTAGTCTCTATAACAGCTGGATGTTTTTTGTACAGAGCTTGGGAGGCTTTAGTAATTGGGTCAATCGGTGCTCTCTTGTGCGTTTCAACTATGCCACTCTTCGATCGTTTACACGTCGATGATCCCGTTGGAGCGAGTTCAGTGCATGGCGTATGCGGTGTTTGGGTAACTGAGTCCGGTATTCACTTGGTTTTACTCAAAACGATATATTTTTCAGGGAGTTATTGCCGTCGGTCTTTTTGCCGACAATCCGATACCCTTGGACACTACTAACGGACGTTCCGGTCTTTTTAAAGGAGGTGATTGGTATCTCTTGGCCATACAAACTTTATCGGCTTTTTGCCTTACGTGTTGGGGCATTGGCTCAACATTACTGCTACTGTATTTTGTAAATAAAATTGTACCTATACGAATGGATGCCAACGAAGAATTATTGGGTGCCGATTTGATGGAACATCGTATACGACATTCACAAATTGGCCTCTCCCGAGCAATATCAGCACTAGCACCTATTAAAATCGATCTCAACAAAATAGCTGGAGTACAACCAATTGGCTTAAATCCGGGTCACGAGAAATCATTAGCTCAATTACGGGCTGCCGATGACAAGCTACAGCAATGGCAAATCTATTTAAATCAAACTGAGAGAAGGAGTGGGTTGCGCAGAAAAAGTGTACGGACTATTTTCAGGAGGAATAGCAAAACTATACACATAACCGAAAGAAATGAGACAAATGCGTTTAAAGATTCTTATAGAGGTAAGAATAATGACTCTTCAACAAGTACGCCTTCTCGTTTCACGGAACCAGATTCTAGTTTTGTTTGGCTAGACTGAAGAAAACCTATATGGTAAATATTTATGGTAAATATTTAAGAAAAAAAAATAAAAAATAATAAATAAATACAAACTTAGTGCTCTAAACTATGCAAAATCTGAAATGCAAAAGGAATTATTTTTAAAATAAAAATAAGTAAAGATTTAATTTTAGAAAATTTTTCTAATTTTAATTCATATTAAATTTTTTAGAAAAATACGGTTCTACTTTATTTTAGGATAAAAGGGAAAGTTTAAAATAGGGATAAAAGCTGAGGCTATATCTAGCTACTCAGCTTGGACGATTCGAATGCAAACCGAGGTTCACCATCATTCGAATTTTATCGAAATGTTTAGCTACTTTTTGAAACTTAGTTACTATTTCGTAGGTCGTTTCGTAGGTAGGGACACGTAGTCAAGTTTCTTAACAGTATTAAGGTTAACTCTAAAAGAAAAGTAAAGCAAACTGTATTTCCCAATACTAGGGAATTTGTATCTGATTTTAAACTAATATCTCTTGATGATACGTCTTAGATGGTATTTTTCGAGACAACATGTCGGCTTGTATTTTGTGTTATAGGTTTATGAGTATTGTGTTACGCCAACATTCAGCCCATTGAACTTTTGCGAGGGCGAGCAGTCCAGCGGCAGGCAACAGACGGATGGACGAATGAACAAATTAAAACCAACTCTAGAGACTATGCACATTTCTTAACATTAGAAGGACAAATTTGTCATGTGGTGGTAAGCATGAAAACGGAACTCAAAAGGTTAGAATATTTTAATTTGACTCAGCAAATAAAAGATGGCCGCCACAAAAAAATGGAACGCCATAGGAAATCCCATAAGGAATACGAGCTCCGCTAGACTAGACTTCTACCAGCGATGTGATGTCTTTGGTTAGGTGATAAGTTTTAACGAAAGTAGTTCCTTTCTCCACTAGTGATGTCTAGTTAATGATTGCTTTGATAATTTAAGAAAAATTAAAAAAAAAATTAGGGGCCAGTGTTTTGGCAAAGATTTTATGTTGCTTGCTTATAGGCATTGCCGTTTTCTTTTATCGGCAAATATCTTTTTTGGATGCGATGAAAACAATCGGGCGAGTAAGACGATCGACCGGTAGCTAAAATGCGACTTTTGGCTCAAGCATTTTTTCGGGACAAACCCTTTTCTAGGGCCAAAATGTAAGAAAATGATGCTTTCGATTTTAATGAGTTAATATGTATAACAAATATTTGATCTTTCTCCCGATCGTTCTTCATGTTGCGAACATCCGTTTAAACTTAATACCCTCTCTACCCATATAAATGGCATGTGGTTTGAAAATATTTGGGAATGAATCCATTAGTACTTTATGTAGAATATATGATAAACCGATTAACAGATTCATGAGTTCTGTTATAATCGCTATTGTGGAATTGGTAACTAACGACGTATATATAAGATATTATGAGAATAGTGTTTAACATATTCTTCGTCTGTTGAGTTATTATTTATACTTGTGGAAAATGTGGTTATTCTTCCTTTACATGCACTTCACATTTTATAATAGTCTTCTTAACTTCGAAGACATACGTCTTCTAATCACGCATTTTTTCTTTCACACAAACCTTAAAGGTGGAGATGATGACGAATCGGGCAATTGATTACGCGACATAATTATTGCACTAATACACTGTAGCTATGTTTAAATAAACGCGTATGAGTTCAAGTATATTTAACTGAATTTTATTTTCTTTTATTACTAATAGAGGAAATCACCGCATTAACCGCATTCTAATAGGATTTTATCACAAATAACAGCATCCCTTGAGAATACTGCGGCTTTTATAGTTACGGAGAACGGTCATGTATAAAAAAAACGATTCCAATGCGAATTCTCACAGCTTATGATTGTTGAGTAGTCAAAGGATTATTTTGCCGCCCTTAGTATTTTAGGAATACGCAGCCATAGCTAAAGATGATACAGTTTACTATTGGTTAATGCATTTGCTAAGGGGAGGGCTATAGGGTACATTTTTATATATATGTACATGTATGCATATACAGGGTGTTTTGCTACGCTTAAGGGTTTTGGCATTTCTCGATTGACTTGATTTTATTTAAAGCTATCGTAAGCGAATTGTTGAAAGTTCTTAGAGTCGGAGCCATGCGACGATAATTTTAAAAATCCTTTGTTACACTATCAGAACTTCCTAAATTTTTTGTCATATAGTTCTATTTTTAGGATCTAGAAAAACAATTTCATATTATTTACAGGATACCGTTTAACTTCTCACAGTTAGAAATTTGTTTTACTCAAATTTTTAAAGCCAGTTAGTCTCTTTTCAAATTCATTAAAGTATACATATAAGTGAACAAATATTCAAACGCCATTCTCGAATATGAAATGGCATTCCGTTTTTGTATACGTTTGCTCGCTTAATTGTTTTCACAAAACTTCTTCAGTGCACTTTCTACAAACAATACTATGTGAATGAAAAATACTAGTCGTCGATCTTGTGTTATCCTTTCGTAAATGTTAATTTACGAAGGCCCTAGATCGTAGAATAGGTCTGCAGACGTGATATTAAAAAGACAATAAAATTATTTTCCTTAATAGGCAGGTCGACATAATAGAGCTTCTGATCAGGACGTTGAAAACGAAAAGGCAAGTCTATTAAATCCCCATAGGGGAAAGGAGTGAAATTATACCAAAGACTTTCGGGCTTGAAATAATAGAGGAAGAGGTAGTTAATATATGGTATTGTTTTTTCACGCTTCTCCGCAATAACCAACGCAACATAGTGAACTAAAACCGTCATTTTTTCACCTGCTTTGCCTCTGCTTTGTTTTCTGCATACAGACTGCTTTGTCACCGTTTTATTTACTTTTAGTCTTTCTCATTACCTATAGGTGCGCCAAAAGGGTCGATATGTTCAGCTTAAATAACACATTTTTCCTATCTAAGCAAGCTTTTTAAAAAATCTTTTATTTGGAAATATGCAAACATATCTCAATTCCCATTGTTTGGTTATTTAACAAAAAAGAAAAACTGATAAACATTACGGTCAATTAGTTACAATCTAAAGTATATAGTGATCTAAAATTTGCGCAAAACCTAAATATTCACTTCTAAAATAGTTGAATGCGGTTACCTGACAAATAATCTTAGCAAATATTCTTTATTCGTTCTATAACAAAGAAATGTTTTTTCTTTTACCATCGAAGGGTGGGCCGAAATTAATTTTATGAATTCATTTAAAAACCTTGAAAACCTTTATAAGGCCTTTTGCCTGACTCAATAAATGAATTTATCCTTCTGCGCCTCTCTACACATTTGGTATATATATCATTCAGACAACATCACAGAATATCACAGATTTCCAATGCGTTTATCCTCCTTTTCTTCATATTATTTACATGACGTAGAGAATATTTAATATATACGTAGAGAATGTATAAGCAATACATTGAGATGAGCGCGTATTTCTAGTGATTTTCTACTCATACTTTGCCTTTCACCAGAGACAACGAAAGTCTTAGGGATTCTGTGTATCCGTTATCAATATCAGCATTAAAGCCATTTAGTTTAACAGCCATTTGTATGTTTGCGTTTTCATTTTCATTATTTGTACGAGCCGGATCCTGTTAAAAGTTTCTTGATATGACTTCGCATTTTATCAAATGCTTGTATAAGTATTTATGTATGGGAAAAAAAGCAAACAGCAGGTATGTATGTAGCAAATATAATTTATTTTATTTTCAACGTTTATTTTGAAGATTTAAAAAATTCGAAATTCTATGTTCGTCAAATGCTTAGACAATTTTTTAAGCAAAATTTTCGTATCAGCAAATATGAAGAAATTTTTTATTATTAAAAAAAATATGTTGTAGTTTATTATATTTATCTTTACACATACATTAGACATATTTTATCAAATTTTCTATATCGCACATGATTTATTCTGCATAGCCCCTGTTTCTATGATATAATTACACACAAAACAATTAAATAAATAAAATATTAAATTAAATATTGATGGCTTTGAGTGGAATCAATACATTCTAGTCCGCGTTTGTCTCTCGTGTGTGAAGGGGATGAGCGACATGGGACTCTTAAGTCTTGCCAGAGGATTCCACTCTTTCTGGTACAGTAGTGTAGTGGAAACCCCTTTCCACGTTTCTCCTCATTTCTATGGCTGTATAAACTCGGTTTGAGCCTTGCTAACTTTTTCTTCCAGGGTGTCGTTTCCCTTAATAAACGAAAGGGGTGGGGATAGGCCTCCTCCGCCCAGTGAGAACACAATGTCCATGTGTATTGCGCTTACTGGGTCCACATTGCAATCTCATCTGCAGATTCTATTCCATACCGAGTCTTAGGTTATATGGGACCTGATCCAAAACCTGACCGGAGACTTTTATTATTTCTTCTTCAACCTTTTTTTTTGTCTAGGAAAACAAACTTTTAAAAAAATTTATGAAAAGTGCTTCTGCTTGCGACTATTTTGTCTATAGAATAGATTACATAGATTGCGTAGATTTAATTACCTCTACCACCAATATTATTGCATATACCTTCAATTGGTAAAATCCTCACTACTTGTTAATCCTAGATATTTTTTTAAGTTTGTCAACTCCAAAAGAAAAATCTCCATATATCCCTCGCATGTTTCTTACAATGAGTCCTCTGATGATGTTGTAATCTCTTTGCCGAATAGTTCCAACGACATTTTTCAACTGCGAAATCCGATTCAGCTGGTACTAACCAGTGATAATGTCTAAATACAATCCCGTGAATTTGTTAGAGCACAGAGTGATAGCTTTCCATGATTGCCATCTACACTACTCTGTTCGTTTTTGGGTGCAAACTTGCACTTCCTGCATATTTTCGCATTTACAGTGCGGCCTTAGTAACAAAGACTTTGAGCAAAATATGTTTCATCGGTTGAAATGATTGATGATGTTGATGATGGTCTTCTGATTATAAACTTCGATAAAATACTTGAACAATTAGTAAGCGCTGAAAATGGGAATTGTCCGGCGGACTACCAATTGCTTTGTTTCACGAGAGAACAAGAAAACCCTTAGACCTATGTGAACCAAATTCCTTACGGTCAAAATTGTGCTACTTTGCTACTATGAAGCAATTTTTATCATAAAATATTTTTTAAAAATTTAATATTTTTGCTAAAGAAATTACAATTCATGAAAACTAATACATGGAATGGCGTCCAAAAAATAGATCCATATAGGTTGTTCCGGTTAACTTAATCAAATCAAATCATTATTATTGCCAAATTTTCATCATCACTTCATCCAAGTCCGACACAATTACATTTTATTTCAATTCAATCGTACGAATCAATTTTTATCACAAAATATTAAAAACTGGACCGTTTTACTATAAGAAGGCTTGGTTTTCATTAGAACCCTACCTGATTTTAGATAGAAAATTAGATCGGTTTATTATATAAAGATTCAGTTTTCGTAGGAAAGTTTATATAGCAGGCGGTTTAAAAAATTTCCTCATATTATTTAAATTTTTCACAACAATTTTGAATACTTAAACACTTTTACTTGACGATTTTTTTCGCGGAAATCTAAAAATTGTAATATTTTTTTATATAATAACTTTTCAAATTACTACTACATGGAGAGTAGTCGAGCAAGTGGTTCGATCTGAAATATTTTCAAATAGGGTTCGTCTTTGGGCTGAAACACGTCACTGTGCCGAATTTCATTAAAATATTTCCATAATTACGACCTGTAATTTAAACACAAATTATATGGACAGACATCAAACGGACAGATGGACTCACAAGTTTAAATCGATTTAGAAAGCGATTCTGCGTTTGTGTCCTTTTAGGTGTTACATGCATTTGCACAAGTTTAATATACCATGCAATACATGCCATGTGAGGTAAGAAAAAAAAAGGAAATAGAAAATTTTTAAGCAAAAGTCGAGTTCCAATTGCCCAGACATAAAAGAAAAGCAAAGCTTCGCCGTTAATACGTCCTGCTTACATACTTAAAATGCTGCAACGGAATTATTGAAAAATGTAGAAGCTACGTGAACATTCAAGATTACACCTTTCACGACCTTTCAATACTTCACGCCACTTTCCCTAATATATTTCATTAACTCTTTTCGTGATAAAATACCAAAAATCATAACTAATTTTCATGTAAAGGTGGAATTTTCATAGAAGCCCTTATACGGGAGAGCGTCCAAAGCCTGAGCTGACGTTGTCCAAATGAAGCAAAATTACAAAAATATACACCTTGTGTATAATTAATTTGTAGTACACGGTACATTAAGTTCATTCGCCCGTATGAAAGATCCACAAGGGCTAAGGGTCGACCAACCTTTTAATGTACTGATCAACTCACTGTTATTGTATGAATGAATTCAAGTTTGTTTGCTCGTCTGTCCATCTGTCCGCCGTATGTGTTTTGTTACTACTTTGTAATACTAATTTGGTACACTGGCGTGCATGGCTCATGGACAAGCACTGTTAAAAATGGATTGGTTCGGAACACTTTTTCGACGACCCTCCATTAAATGCCTCCTTTTGAAAACGCGTTATATGGAAAAAAAATGCAGTTCCCAAAAATTTTTGGCGAAATTTCGGTATTGTTGTGGAAAACTTTCTAGATTGTTGTGGAAAACTTCGATCTGATGTGTCAATTTTTGGAATTCCTTCCTATATAATCGATCCTATGAAAACTGCATCTTTATGAGATAAAAGGCTCTAATTTTTAATATTTCATTGTGAAAATTGGACCATAATAGAGATTTGAAGAGAATCAACCTAATCGAATTTTGACCACGTGAATCTTTTCTTTGCTTCACACTGCATATGATGCATGATATATGAACTCTTTATATGGCGTATTTCTTTTCGTATTAGATTTTTTTTCGTTTTTCGGAGAGAAGAGAGAGAATTTTTTCATCAACGATTAGGTGAACAATGATAGAGTCCATGATATTCTAATCTAGTTTATACTTTATATGCATGCATATAAAAAAAAAAAAAGAAAAAAACAGCGCAAGAACATGCGTATAACGACAGGATTTATTAAATTTCGATTTAGCTTAAGAAAAAAATTGATATAACAAACATTAGAATGACTTGGAATGGACTAATACCACGCTATTACTGCCTATAGGAACGCGGCGTGTATTTCGTGTACCGTCGAAAGAGAATCAAGTCTCTCCCTCCATCATTCCGAGGAATTGAAATTTCTGAATTTTTATTTCTGTATATTCTGCAACTGGCACACTATATTTTTATACATTCAAAACTGGCACGCTATATTTTTACACATTCAAAACTGGCACGCTATATTTTTATACATTCAGAACTGGCATGCTATATTTTTATACATTTAAAACTGGCATGCTATATTTTTATACATTCAGAACTGGCATGCTATATTTTTATACATTCAGAACTGGCATGCTACATTTTTATGCATTCAAAACTGGCACGCTATATTTTTATACATTCAGAACTGGCATGCTATATTTTTATACATTCAAAAAAATGGGTCTAAGTCAAATGCAAGTCTTTCGCGCGAAAACCTTTATTTAGGGTATTTTTATTTAAAACACTTTAAGTCGATAATTGCGTTTATACTACTAAACTGCTTTTGGTCCAATTGATGTGGCGTCCAACTCTCGTAAACACATCTGCAGGCCGCAAGGTCTTGGTCCACATGATACAACGCTCACCACGTAGTAAGCCTCCCTGCCATCACGTAGTCAGCCTCTCGGCCCACCAGTATATCCACGGCAAGCTAATGGCTTAAATGCTTGCAATGCGGTGAAATAACAAGTTATTTTTTAAATTTACCCTTTAAAATAAAAATCCTTAAATGAAAATATTGGTAATTCTTTCTAAATTCTGGAGTTTTTAAAACATTTGGTATTTGAATGCTTTATTTTGGGGTCAACAACTTATCTGCAATTGTCACTTAGCAAATATGGCAGAATATTAGCACCCAGTTGGATGCCATCATTATTTCATGTCCACGTCTCGCTCTTCCCGCATCACCGCAAAAATTTTGTCTTTCCGTTATGGGTGATTTTACAAAGAGAGTGAAAGCAAAAACCTATTGAGAAATTTCATATATATGCTATACATACATATATATAAAAAGGCGGAGTTTTGTTACACTGAAAAATAAGTAAGGGTCGATTGTGCTGTGTATATAATAATAATGTAAAGTAATTATTACAAGTAGTTTGTTTCCAGGGTTATTGCATTGGTTGAAAAAGTTATCGAGAGCAATGAAGAAAATTGCACGTAGCTCGGGGCGAATCTTGGACGTTTACCACGTAAGGCAATTTAATCGATCTTCTTTTCCGCTGGATTCACGATTGAGCATCCCAAACTTTCTTTAGGCGAACAAACTTGGTTTAAAAATTTACCTTATAATCAGCCAAATTGATCCATGCGTCGGATTACATTTTTTTTTTTTTTTATTAACACTTTAATATTGTACTGCTTTTAGATTTAAGCTGTTCGTGTGCAGTTCCAAAATCAGTTCACAGTTCCTTCACTGTTGCCATACATGCTTAATACTGGGGAGTATGTATATACGATTTTTAATCTGCGCGGTCTGTTTCCCAAATGCGATGCCAAATTTATAAAAGTATGATTTGTGTATGTGTGTGTGTGTTTACGTATGCGTGCGATGTATTTGCGATACGCGACGTACTTGATAATGCAAACAATTGGTGCGTAGAGTGAACGAATTTTCATTCTATCTCACAATCAAATATCTTCCATTAACTTAGTGGTGAGTATGTCGGCAGGATTTCCAAATTGCCGTCACGTTCTTCTTCTAAAGAAAAAGTACACATGGCGCAAACGCAGTTCATTTGGATAGAGAGCGTATTAAATATCAAGAATGAACTTGTCACTTAGTTGACTGCATACCCAGGACCACAAAGCGTCAGACGTTCCTTTAAGTAAAGCATCGTCTGGAGTGAGGTTTTTTTTGCGTTTGCTAATCGAACTGTGATATTTAAATTGTTTAGGTGTTTTCCTCTTTCTAATGTAATTTCGAAAGAAGTGAAAACATTATAGTCGGGTTAGGCCGACCATTCAACACCCTACACAACGTTGTCTAATACAATTTTTCATTTTGCCATAGAACACAAAAATTGTACCATTGTTTCATTTACTATTATAGAACTGTGTATTAAAAATTTGACCTCTTTGCAAATAAAGGCTTACTTTCCGTAAGTATGGTTGCGCCCAAGTGGTTCAAAAATTGTGGTACGTATTCAGCATATTCAGCATAGACAAAGTTTATATCAAACTACTATTTTGGATCAATTTTCACCATAAAATATTAAAATTTCGACTTTTTTGCTCTAAAAAACAAAAATTTTTGTGCAAATCCTAATGTAGGGTAGTATCCAAAAATAGGCGTGGGTCGTTCAAATTTAGTATTGGTAATTTTTTTTGTCTTAAAATACTATTATGATCTGATTTTTATCATCCAGCATTGAAAATTAGACGTTTTTGTCATACGAACTTCAGTTTTCATTATATGAATTCAGTTTTCATTATATCAATTTAAAATTCCGAAATCCTATTACTTTTGTTGAGAAATTTTGAAAATTGCAATTTTTCCCCCTGTAATGACTTTTTAAAATAGGGTCGAAGTGAGTGATCGAAAAAGTGGGCCGATCCAAACCATTTTGAATAACGTTCGTCCTTGGGTCAAAACACGTCCGTTTACCAAATTTCATGAAAGTATCTCAAAAATTGCATTATGCAGCTTCAAGTAAAGTCTACATGGACTGACATCAGATGGAAAGACATCAGACGGACAGGCAGACGGATGGACAGACAGGCTTAGATAGATTTAGGAAATGCTCCTGAATCGATCGGTATAATAAATGGTGTGTCCATCTTAAGGGCTTCTGCGTGTTACATATTTTCGCACAAACATAATATACACCACACTATAAGTGATGTAGGGTATAATGAATTGATCGAACCAGCAGCTAAACTAATTTTTAAGATGTATATAATATATATATAGATATAATAAGTTTTGGAATTATTTAGACTGCTGAAGCATTTCATTTAAAGGTAGGAGGTATCAAAATCTTACGCGTCGGAACTTTGTTGGGCTACTGTCTTAGGAAAGCCTTATATTTGAAATATAGCAGTGGTGGGCTTTCTAATGTTCCAACATTGTAAAGTGGTAAAATTTCATTTGTTTGGTGGACCATTTGCATCACCCAGATGGAAGCTTTGAAACTTGGGAGATATTGATTTATCCGAAATGTCAAATTCGAAAGTCAGCTAAACATGTTCGTTCTTTTTTTTTCTGTCTATCTGTTCATCTGGCAATCTGTGTAATATCTTCGGTGACGAATTTCTGGTTGGCAAAAATGAAGATATCGGCTTCAAATTTGGCACCCATATTGAAAGTTATTAGACATAAGTTTAAATTAAAAATGGGCCAAATCGCGTCGAAAGACATGACTACATCTGTTTCTGGGCTTATTGCTCATTATTCATAGTCTACGGTGCAAACCATAAAAATTTGTAAATATATCCTACAAGAATGGAGAAAGCAAGCCACGGCCACCCAATATTATAGAGCATGAACATCTTTTTTTAGTCTTTATTAGGATAAAATTGGTGGATACAAAAGATTCTAACTTTTTCTTATTATTAGTAAATGCAAGCGTATCGGGCGTATCAAAATTGCTGCATACAACATATCTTGCTGCGTTGTCTTGTAGTAAATACAGGGCTTACATTAATTTGGCTGAAGAATCATTGTCTAAGCCATGTAGTCAAGCTATTTGAGGCCACACAAATCTTCTTCTTCAATCTACAGATTTTCCCTGGATCAACATTCTCCGAGATCTTAGAGTAAATTTCCTTTTTAATTTGTGACGAAAGGCTGTAGTTCCTTGCATTTGGTCAATAGAAAGGTCATAGCGGAGGGCCAAGCTAAGTACCACTCACATCAAAGAATATCTCACAACTAGAGAAAATGTTTCTTGACAGTCAATCCCGAATTCTGTAGAATAACTCTTTGTCGCTAATCTAATTTTGAAGCCTTCTATTCAACCCAAGCATCTTCGCTTTATCTTGAAAGACTACTTGCTCTTAACTGATTCGTTCCCTTGCGCTAGGTCAATGACTTGATAAGAACTATTGCTGGCCTTCTAATATTTTTGTGAAGCTGTTCGTGACTATCGTGGAGCATTCACGTCTTCCTTCTTCACTGTACCTTCTTAATTGTTCTGAGAATGTTGATTTGTATTCCTAGTGAATACCTTCTCATTTGAACTGGCGACTAAAGTTTTAATTTCTTGGCACGCACTACTAAAAACCTTCCACTTTTATTCTGAAAATAGAAGAAATCACCCAACCCTCACCCAATACTTTTTTTAAATTTAGTTCTTTTCTTTTTTTCTTAGCCTATTTTAGAACAACGTTGACCGGTATAAAAGATTCAGTCACGACCCAAAACAATTTCCTTACTTGTTTATTCCAGTCTTGAGCACTTGAAGCGCTGATCAGAATGATTGCAACAGGAAAATGCAGTAATGCATTTGAATGTATGTGTTTACACGAAGTTGACTACAATGGTTGCAGTACAAAGAGAGTGATGTTTCTTGAAATCTTTTGTGACTTTTGTCGCAAAGACAAAAGTCGTTGTCGTTGTTTGCATTGAGAAAATATCTTGAGCCATATTATGCTTTCTCTTTTGATCAACGTCTCCGCTCCTCTTATTGTTGCTACGCAACCACTCTTCATTTATGATCTTCAGAAAGCTTTTTTTTCGTAAAAGAATTTTGCTTTTATACCATTCAACGAAAGATGAGAGGTATATTCATTTTGTCAAAAACTTTGTAACACCCGGAAGTAAGCGTCAAGGGGTACCGCAAAGAATACACATTCTTGATTAGCATCAAAGTTCGAATCGATTTAAGCATGTCCGTCAGTCAGGTCTGTTTAATGTCTGTTGTAAGCACTCGCCTGGTTGCACAAATACGGCCATCGATATCAAATTTGGAATAAACATTGAAAGTTTTTGCATAAAGGTTGGTGTTGAAAATGGGCCAAATCGCTTCAAGGACGCATCTCCACCACCACGTAAACTGAGAATTCTTCTGTTTTTCAAAAGGAATGAAAAATTGGTTTTATGCTCAATACTCATAAACTACAGCAAATAAATGTACAAAAATTTGAACGCATATTCTATGGGCGATGCTGTAGTGTCTGAGTGGAAAAATGGACAACGCCTATCCAATATTATAGTGTTTCAAAAATTAATTTTTTTTCAACACCTTTATAACGCGCAGAAACCAGCTCCACACAACCCATACAGTATGTAAATTCTCGGTCAGTTTCAAATTAGGAATGCACCTGCAAGTATGTCCGTCTGTCCGTTTGTCCAACTGTGTAGTATCTGTGGTAAATATTCTTCCGTTTGTAAAGATGAAGATATCGCCTATAGAATAAAAATCGTTTCTGTGTTTTTTCTTGCTATTATAGAGTACGAAAATTCAGTTCTATTCCTCTTTTTTAGTCTTTCTTTCGGACAATGGTGATGAGTACAAAAAGTTCGGTCACGACTGACTACAATTAGCTTACTTGTTCTTAGTCACGGTAGCTTTCGTTGCCGTGTGATCGATGCATAAAAAAAGCTGTTTCTCCCTTATTAGTTTGTCGATCATACGTATGGTGTTCTCGCTCTACTGCTCTGTGTGCTACATACTCGACATTTGCCAACAATCTAACCGCGAAAGTTTCTATCTATCTTACGGCTCCTCCATGACGGATTCGTTAAAAAGGATTTAACAGCGGGGACAATTAGGCTGGGATAGTGAAGCAGAATCAACAGATTCAGCATTAGAATCAGATAAACGAAGAAATCAGAAAAAAAAAAATAAAAAAAAAATAGTAATTAATCGAAAACAACAGAGATTTTTTTTAAGCAATGAAAGTGAAAAGACGCTGTCAGTTTGTGATGGTCAAAAAGTGCGGACTGCTTGAAGCAATTATTGGCGTATGAAAGGTTTTGGGAATTACGGCCGGTGATAGATTAATGGTTGGAAAAAAAAAAGAAAGAGCTTGATATCAGGCAGGAATTTCTTTACGGGTTATATCGAAATCAAAAGTAGATGTAGACAACTCGTCCGGCCAACAAAACTTACAATGTTTAAATAAAACTTTTTCATCGATTATATAAAACCAAAAATCAACATTTTGTGTGGTTTGATTGATTAAATCTAAAACAAAACCATTCCATAGGGAAGTAAAAGAATTAACAAAAAATGTGGTAAGCGGAATTTATTAAAGGAATATCTTGAATAGTGAAGTTATGTTAAGGATGTCATCAGTGTGTGGAAGATTAAATGATTATAATAATTTGGTTGTATTTCTGGCAATACTTGGTTTTGACAAAGGGGATCAATTTTGTCATTTTTTTTTTTTGCGGAATTTCCACAATCGCGAAAACGAAGAAAGAAAACTTATGCTTAGTACAAATATTGTTTAATCGATTGAGCAAATGTGTGTAATCTACAATGAAGAAGAAACTGGAATAACGTCGAAAAAGCAGCAGGCATTTTTCGTACTTTGATCTATAACTTTCGACCCGTGAAAGTATTTCTCAAAGCCTATTATCCAGATAATTGTCGAAGAGCTATCCCATGCTTGGCATAGTAATGGTTCCGATTGATGTACTAACAAGTTAACGGTTAAATCGACTTTGAATGTATGTTTCGCTCTACGTGTGCTGCACATCTATTGATACTATAGCGTTTTTTACTACTACTTTTTATATCCTATATCTCTTGCGGTACAGGGTCTATTAAGTTTGTGCCGATTTATGTAACATCTAGCAGCGCTTAAAATAGACCTACCTTGTATTAATACCGATCGATTCAGTATCATAATTTGAGTTGATCTAAGCCTGTCTGTCCGTATGTCCGTCTGATGTCTGCCCATGTAAAGTTGTGTTCAAGCTAGAGGTCGCAATTCTTAAGATATTTTGATGAAATTTGGTACAATGATGTGTTTTGATCCAAGGACGAAAGCTATTGAAAATGGTGCGCATCGATCGAACGCCTTATTATGAACATTCGTTATATGAAAAAAAATTGTTATTTTCAAAAATGGCTTAGTAGTAGTATTTCGGCATTTGGTGTGAAGACTTTGGAACGGCTGGGCCAATTCGTCGAACCCCCTCTCATATAACCGTAGTTACGGAAATTGAAGCTTTATAAAAAATGTCAAGTTTCCAATATCTCATGGTGAAAATGGCCTCATAATAGTAAATTGATAGAGAAATAGTAATTGACAAAAAAAGCTTCACCGAATTTGGACCATGTAGTGCTTTTCTTTGGATACCACCATGAAAGGATTCTCACGAAATGTAAACACTTATGTGCCAAAAAGTGCTAATTGCTAAATTATTTGCTATGAAACTTTGTCCACGGTAGTAATTTAATATAAACAAGAAATCGAGAGAAAGAGAAAACAAGTGAGAATATTATAGTCGGACAAGGCCGACCTTTAAAAACCCTACACCACATTGTTTAACACAAAAATTATATCTTGTTTCCATATAAAGGCATATTTTCATGTGCGTATTTCTGGGGAAGTAGGTTGAAAACGCAATCTAACGTAGAACAAGTTTTATCCTTAAATAGGGTAGAATCCAAAAATAGGCGTAGGCGGTCAATATTTTGTAGAGATCATTTCTGTATTAAATTACTATAATATTATGAGTTAATTTCGATCACCAAATATTAAAACTTAGACTTTTCTGCTCTAAAAAGGATCAATTTTCGTGAAACTCGTTATTAGGGTAGGATCCAAAAAAATAGGCCGAAATGGTCAAAACTTGGCATAGTTAATTTTTTTATGTTAAATTACTATTATGGTATAATTTCCGTCATGAAGCATTGGAAGTTATATTTTTTGGTCGTGCGAACTTCAGTTTTCGCTAGTAGTCGAAGTACTACTGTTTAGCCGCTTTTGCCGACATATTTTGAAAATTACAATTTTTTCCCATATAACGATTTTTCAGTATGCGGTCGAAAGAGTCTACCGATCCGAATAATTTCCAATAGCGTCCGTCCTTGGGTCAAAACACGCCATTGTACCAAATTTCATCAAAACATCTCAAAAATTACGACCTGTAGCGTGAACATGAATTTGCATGGACAGACGTCAGACGGACATACGGGCGGACAGGCTTAGATCAACTCAAATTATGATACTGAATCGATCGGTATAATAAAAGGTGAGTCCATCTTAACGCCTTTCTGCGTTTTACATTCGCCCACACTAACTTAACATAACTTTTACCACAAGTGATGCAGGGTATAAAAAAATTAAGTGTACCTACTTTGAACCATATCTCTTGGTGCCACTCTATGTGAGAAATCTTGTGAGTAGTAAGCGATTGAGCAAAAAAAATTAACAGTAGGAAATTTGGATCAGATAGGTCTTTTTTTTTGGACTTTAACATATATAGTCATTATGACGAAAAGCAAGGTCCTGTATGAAAATAATATGACACATTAGTACCAAAACGGGTGAATAACTCTACTAAGCGAAGTGGTGTAGGGTATTTAATGGTCGATGTTGCCCGACTGTAATGTTCTTATATGTTTTTAAATTAAATAGAATTTTCTTATTAAGTGAATGGGTACTAGTTGATAGCAGAGAGAGTAAAGAAATCCATTCAAAATCGCATGGCCAGACTAAGAACATATGTAGAAATTCTGCCGGTGAGAAATTTCGGGAGATTTTAGTGTAATCTATTCATACTCTCTGCCTTTACTATCGATAGCTGATGCATACTAATTTAATCAAAACAAAAAGAGGGAGAGAGAGAGAGAGAGAGAGAGAGAGAGAGAGAGAGAGAGAGAGAGAGAGGGGCTAAAATATACCCCTTCGGTATTATAATAAAGTTTTATTGCAAGTCTTATTAGCTATGAATGTATATGAAACACGGGCAGACGTACATGCATATGTTAATTCACACTTTTAAAGAAAGAAATTAGCATATTATTTATAACCTCAGCGAAGAAGAAATGACTGAAAACCAAGCAAATCAAACTTCGTAAAGATAATCCTTTGACATGTTTATTTATTGTTGTAGATCTCGTTTTAAAAGTTATTTCAATTCAATGTTTTTTACATCGAAAAAAAAAAAACAAGCAAATAAAAATATGTTTTTCTTTCCCACACCTACTTTAAATCAGGCGAATACTTAACACATAACCTAACTCCACGCATCACCGTAACCGTTTAACCGTGTATTTGTTTTCCGCTAATGGTTAGCGGAAAAACTATTACTTAATGTTCCGAACACACAACGGTGGTGTTAAATATTGAAATGCGATAATTTAATTGTGGCTCAATGCATAACGGAAGGGGAGGATGTAGACTTACTTGTCAATCGAAAGCGCGTGTTGGGTGCGCGCTTTGAAAGCAACGCTCTGTTCTATTGTAAATTTTGGATTAACCAGAGTGTTTACATTGCTTTATAACAAGATTGTACTTGAAATTGTCGCTTTTATAATTTAAGGTTATTTTTAGACTCACAGCTAAGGCGAGATGTCATATTGATTTCATCATGCCTTTTGTAACACTAAAAAATAGATGATTCAATTCTCCCCTGATATATTCAATTATAATCAGCAATCCGTCCATCCTCCTGGCAGTTGGCTTGATGCAGGATGTTTCATGCTAAGAGAGAAAAAACAAGTTTTCTAATCTTCCTAGACTGGGACTGCACTCATAATTTGAAAACCGACCAGAGAACTATCTGCAAATTGAAACACACTAGTGCTTACTTACTTACTTTGTACCTTTGGAAATAAGATGCTTATGCTTGTTATGAATATTTCGTTTCATTTCAAAGGTACCAAGTTTGGGGTTGGTCCGCCTATATTAATAAGATTTCAATTGTCAAGAGAAGAAAGGACGAAATATTTAAAACAACATGCAATCAATTATTTAGAATTTATTTCTAACCTGAAATATATTTTGTTGTTATATAAATACATTATATAGACAGGATTCGAGCATAAAGGCAACTTTAGATATTAAATTAATAGTAGAAGATATCTTTTTAAATGAAATGTCGTTAAACCTGTAAGGTACAATTAGAGAGAAAGAGGGACCGATCATAAAATAGAGTACATTTCTGACAAAAAAAAAAGAATAATCCGACGTTTGTTGAATAGCGGACATGATAAGCAAATCTTCTGCACTTCCACATCAAATGATAAAAAGCGCCTTCTTCAACTGCAAATACGCCTACAATAGCTGGGTAACTGAAATATTTTTAAAAATTAAAACAACTTTGAATGTATGATAATTCCTTCATAAGTAGAATAGGGTGATAAAGGGCGAAACTTAAAAATTATACCGATCGGTGCTTAAATGGCTTGACTCTAATCGATCGTTATTCTCATTGAATCGAATGAAATTTGCTTAGCGAACGGTGGACTTAAAGCTCATCTTCAACTATCTAATACAACTCAGATTCCATTGTGCTATAAAAATCATAGCGAGACATCTTGTGACGTAATTATCCTTAATGAAAATGAATGAATTTTTTTTTTCTTATCTTAGGTGATGAGTGTTTAAGATTCATCTTAAGTCGTTTAAGTTGATAGTTCTCTTATTCGTGTTTTTATTTTTATTATTATTATTATTATTTTTAAAATTTTTTTTTTTTTTAATATACAAAGAGAAAGAGATAAGGGTTAGTTAAACTATCTCTATGCAATGCGTATAAACCCGATTACTGTCATTGTCGGTTAAATACTATGTAGTGCCAAAGAGAGAGAGAAAGAGTATCAATCAGTGCACGCTTACGTCGCGGTATTGTTTTCCTGGCAAATTATTTGCTGGTAATGAAAAGGTTTGTTTTTCCTGTTACAGACCCCACTGCAATCAATGTTGCAAATGACATATTGTTATTGCTCTCAATAGTAAGCACATATGCACAACAATGCAATGACGATGACTGGTGGTTTTTATCGCCCCGAGATATCTTTTGTTTGACATAACGTTTGCGAACGTGTGCCGGTCACACGTATCTCTCAGTTTTATTTGATCGTCTTTAAATGAGCGTGTAACTCTGCCATAGTCAGGACATCAAACTGTGGCCGTCAAAGTGGGCGACCTATGAGTAAATGCAAAATATATGTTTAACTGATGCTTATCCTTAACTGGCTTGAGCTTGTAGTTGATGGCAGCTAATTTTTGTCGATAGCGCGGATATAATTTAATTTTAACAATTGCCGTTACTTGAACGATGCTCGACCTACCTAAGCTAGCTGCCCGTTAATGTGTTTGTAAGCTTAAGTGTAAATCTTTTATAAACAAATTTTAGTTGTGCGAGCAAATACTGAAAACATATGGCAAGTGTCAGGACGGCAAACCGCACAAAATGCATTCTGTAGTTTTTATTTTTTATGATTTTATGGTTAAATGAAGCGTAAAATAATTGTGTTGCGCTAATTCATATTAATTATCATCTAACTAAGATACGTTAAGTTTGCCGCTATTGAGAGAACTCAAGCTATTGTCTAACGGCATATAAGTTATAAAATAAAATTTAAAGCACAATTTCATTATATCTCCAAAGTTAAGATAACACATTTAAAGGCATCATCTGAAAAACTAGTAAACTCAAATCGCTAAAAATATTCATAAGCGGAAGTATCTATCTATTATAACAAAGAGGAAATTAATTTAAATATTATTGAAAACTTTCTATTAATTATATTACGAAAGAAATGTTCGTTGGGTTTCAAAAAACTACTAAAGGTAATCTTATTAAAAATGGAAATTTACGCATACCTTTCAAGTACATATGTATATATATACATATATATATATGTCAATTAATGGATATTGAACTTCTTTTAAATTGCATTAAATTAAACATTAATTGTTGCGTAAGCATAGAGTAAGTGAGAGCAGTTCGTTGCGAAAACAAAAAGAAAACCACACAAAAAAGAAACAGCTTTGTATGAAATCTCAGCATTTGTGCTTAATTCGCCTCTTCGCTTCACTTTTTCGTTTGCTTTTATTTAAGGCTTTGCTGCAAGATTTCACATCAAAAGCCATTTGAAATTGATATATGAAAATAACTAATAGTTCCTGGGGCTAATAAAAAATCTATATTTATATAGAAAACACCACCCTTCAAACGGTTGCTGTCAAAATTTCGTATCATTTGAATAATTTGTCTTAGGGTTACAGTAGTGAAAAACGTTGAAAAATATCGACGCCTTAGACGATGAACGTAGTGAGGTTTAACAAGAGATGTTTTCATAAGAAAATATCTGAAGCAAGTGAAAACAGTCGGGCCAGACCGACTAATAAATATTCTAACCCACATCGTCCACAAATTTTTTATTTTTGCCATAGAACCTAAAAATTATTTCCTGTGTATATGAACTTACTATTATGGACTTGTGTATTAGAAATTAGATCACTTTGCAAATAAAGGTTTACTTTCCGTAAGAATGGTTGTACCCAAGTGAACCTCCTGAAAATTTAGGTACGCGGTCAACGGGGTATGGGTCAATTTCCATCATAACGCGTTGAAATTTTTGTGCCGTACAAAAATTTTGTGCAAATCCTAATGTAGGGTACCATTAAAAAAAAAAACTTTGTAGAGTTAATTCTTATCTTAAATCACCATTAAGAGTTAAGTCTCGTCACAACATATTAAAGTTTAGACGTTTCTGCCTCGTGAAAATCTTTATATAGGGTAAGATTCAAAAAAAAATTTGGTATAGTTATTTTTTTTAATCTTAAAATGCTATTATGTGATTTTCATTATGAAGCAGTAAAAAT